>PVHX01016478.1:0-43130 GCA_004024805.1 Geosciurus inauris | reverse complement strand
CAGGTTTGGTCAGGGTCCAAGATGCCCAAATAAGGAAGCTGGTCAGAGCTGCAAGCCAGATGTGACGTCACTAGTGGACACGCCTCCTGTCAATCAGCGAGTTTTCCTGACCCATCAGGAAGGACTATGGCCTTCTCTTCCTGTACCCAACCCCTCCCCTTCCTGAGGTTTTCTTGAAATTCTCTAAGCACGGAATCTCTGGCGCCATTTCTCCCTACCCGCTCTGATGGACGGGGAAATGGTCCGAGGGCTCACCTTCCAATAAAGCCTTGCCGAGTGGCTTAATTCATCTTCTCCTGGTCCTGTGAATTTTACAGGAACCATAGCTAGTATCCTGGTATCCCCCAAAGTGAGGGTGTTTTGCTTTTTTATATGTCTTAGGCTTCCTTTGTTCTCCTGCTCTCTTCCCCTTATCTCTCTCCTTCCTGCATAAAGTGACTCAGCCCAAGAGATGTTTGGTCAGATAGCCAGAAGGTGAGAAACAGAGCAACAGGGGCAAGGGCCAAGGTGAAGTAATCTGGTCAGGAAGGGGACATAGTTAACAACTCCCTATAGGGAGGGACAATCCCTAGGACTGGTTGAAGCAGGGCAGGTTATCTTGATAATGGTGGAGGAAGGGCTTTGAAGGCATTAGCATTTCAATTACTCTTCAAATTCCTGGACTCAAATTGGCCTCCTTGATCTGACCTGACTCTATTTACCTATCCATACTGATTACCTGTCTAATTGTGGCTTCAATACTACTCACCATGGTACCAACAAAAACAGATGCACAGATTCCAGAAATAAAACCATCCATCTATAGCCAAGTGATTCTTGACAAAAGGTCCAAAAACATACATTGGAGAAAGGACACTTCTCAAAAGAATACAAATGGCAAACAAATACATGAAAAAGTACTCAATATTTTATATCAAAACTGCAATGAGATGTCATTTCACCCAGTTAGAATGGCTATTATTTTAAAATTTAAATAAATAAATAAAATGCTAGTGAGGACATAGGGAAAACGAACTCTTACACACTGTTTGTGGAAATTAGTATAATTAGTATGGAAGTTTCTCTAAAAACTACAAAGAGAGATAACATTTTCATGATATCCCAATTTGGGGTATGTAGCCAAATGAACTGAAATCAGTATCCCAGTATCCCACACAGATAGCTGCTGTTTTAGTCAAATTTTTTCACCACTGTGACCAAAAGACTTGACAAGAACAATTTTAGAGGAGGAAAGTTTATTTTGTAACTCATGGTTTCAGAGTGATTAATAGATGGCTAACTCCATTGCTCTTGGCCTGAGGTGAGGCTGAACCTCATGGTGGAGGAATGTGGTGGAAGAAAGCATTTCAAGATTTGGCAATCAGGAAGCAGAGAGACTTGGCTCACCAGAAACAAAATATCTACCCCAAAGGCATGACCCCAATGACCCACCTTCTCCAGCCACATTCTTCCTGCTATAGTTTCCAACCAGTTAATCCAGCTAATCCCTATCAGTGGATTAATTCACTGATTAGGTTAAGTCTCTCATAACCCAATAATTAACCTCTAAACTTTCTAGCAGTGTTGCACACACGAGCTTTTAGGGGACATAGCTACACCATAACAGCTGCACATTCATGTTTACTGTAGAACTATTAAAAATTTCTAAGATATAGAATCAGCTTGGTGAATGAACAGATAAAGAACATGTGATTTATATCCACATTGGAGTACTATTTAATCAGACTAAGAATAAATTAATAAGAATCAATTAAAGAATCAATTAATAATTAATGTAAGAATAAATTAATAAATTTAATAGGAATTAATTCCTGTTATTTGCAGCAAAGTTGATGAAACTGAAAGACATTAAGTGAAATAAGCCAGATATAGAAAGATAAATACTGCACATCCTCTCTCATTTGTGTAAGTTAAAACTGTCAACTCGAAAGTAGAATAGCAATTACATGGGAAGCATGTGTGAGGTTGAGGGTGGTAATGGGGAGGTTGGATTTAAACAGTGAACACTATTGTGTGTATGGAAATATCACTCTAAACCTCATTGATATGAACAATCAATACATGTTAACAAAAATTGCTTAAAAAAATAAAACTGAAAGTAGTCCTCTCAAATATTCAATTCAAAATAGCCAAAAATATCTATTTCCTTACTTCGAATTGATCTGTTTAAGTTGTGCATGACTTCTTGGTTCATTTTGGTAGGTCATATGTCTCTAGAAATTTGTCAGCATCTTCAGGGTTTTCTATTTCACTGGAGTATAAATTTTCAAAATAGTTTCTAATTATCCTCTGTATTTCAGTAGTGTCTGTCGTGATATTTCCTTTTTCATCTCAAATTTTAGTAATTTGGGTTTTCTTTCTCCTTCTTTTTCTTAATATAGCTAAGGGTTTGTCAATTTTATTTATTTTTTCAAAGAACCAGCTTTTTGTTTTGTCAATTTTTTGAATTATTTCTTTTGTTTCAATTTTGTTGATCTCAGCCCTGATTTCCATCAAAAGCCTACCAATCAAGAAAAGCCCAGGACCAGACAGATTCTCAGCCGAGTTATACAAGACCTACAAAGTAAAATTAATACCAATATTACTCAAAATACTTCATGAAATAGAAAAGGAGGGAACCCTTCCAAACTCATTCTATGAGGCAAGTATCACCCTGATTCCAAAACCAGACAAAGACACATCAAAGAAAGAAAATTTCAGACCAATATCCATGATGAACATAGATGAAAAAATTCTCAATAAAATTTTGGAAAATTGTATACAAAAACATATTAAAAAGATAGAGCACCATGATTAAGTGGGGTTCATTCCAGGGATGCAAGGTTGGTTCAACATACGGAAATCAATAAATGTAATACATCACATCAATAGACTTAAAGATAAGAGTCATATGATTTTATCAATTGATGCAAAGAAAGCATTTGACAAAATACAGCACCCTTTTATATTCAAAATGCTAGAAAAACTTGGGACAGTAGGAACATACCTCAACTTTGTAAAAGCTATCTATGTTAAACCCAAGGCCAACATCATCCTAAATGGACAAGAATTGGAAGCATTCCCTCTAAAAACAGGAACAAGACGGGGGTGCTCTCTTTCACCACTGCTATTCAACATAGTCCTTGAAACACTAGCTAGAGCAATTAGACAGATGGAAGAAATTAAAGGGATATGAATAGGAAAACAAGAATTCAAACTATCATTATTTGCCAACAACATGATTCTATACTAAGAGGATCAAAAAATTCCACCAGAAAACTTCTAGAATTAATAAATGAACTCAGCAAAGTAGCAGAATATAAAATCAACATCCATAAATCAATTGTATTTCTATACATCAGTGATGAATCTTCTGAAGGAAAACTACCCCATTCACAATAGTCTCAAAAAAATAAAATAAAATACTTGGGAATGAATTCAATAAAAGAGGTGAAAGACCTCTACAATGAAAACTGAAGACCACTAAAGAAAGAAATTGAGTAAGACCTTAGAAGATGGAAAAATCTCCCATGCTCTTGGATAGGCAGAATCAATATTGTCAAAATGGCCATACTACCCAAAGCGCTATATAGATTCAATGTGATTCCAATTAAAATCCCAATATCATTCCTTATAGAAATAGAAAAGGCAATCATGAAATTCATTTGGAAGAATAAGAGACCCAGAATAGCCAAAGCAATCTTTAGGAAGAAGAATAAAGCAGGAGGCATCACAATACCAGATCTTAAATTATACTACAAAGTATAGTAACAATAATGGCATGGTACTGGCACCAAAATAAACATGTGGACCAATGGTACACAATAGAAGACACAGAGACAAACTCACTTAAATACAGTTATCATATACTACACAAAGGTTCCAAACACATACATTGGAGAAAAGATAGCAACAACAAATGGTGCTGGGAAAACTGGAAATTCATATGCAGCAAAATGAAACTAAACCCCTATCTTTCACCATGCACAAAATTCAACTAAAAGTGGATCAAGGACCTGGGAATTAGATCAGAGACCCAACGCCTAATAGAAGAAAAAATGGGCCCAAATCTTCATCATGTTGGATAGGACCATACTTCCTTAACAAGACTCATATAGCACAAGAAGTAAAATCAAGAATCAATAAATGGATGGATTCAAACTAAAAAGCTTCTTTTCAGCAAAAGAAATAATCAAAGATGTGAACACAGAGCCCACAGAGTGGGAGAATGTCTTTACCACACACATCTGAGAGAGCACTAATCTCCAGGATATATAAAGAACTCAAAAAACTTAACACCAAAAAAACAAACACCCAATCAATAAATGGGTTAAGAAGCTGAACAAAAACTTCTCAGAAGAAGAAATACAATCAATCAACAGACATATGAAAAAGTGTTCAACATCTCTAGCAATTACAGAAATGCAAATTAAAACTACTCTAAGATTTCATCTCACACCAGTCAGAATGGCAATTATCAAGAATACAAACAACAATAAGTGTTAGCAAGAATGTGGGGGAAAAGGCACACTCATACATTGCTGGTGGGACTGCAAATTGGTACAACCAATCTGGAAAGAAGTATGGAAATTTCTTAGAAAACTTGGATTGGAACCACCATTTGACCCAGATATCCCACTCTTGAGCGTATACCCAAAGGACTTAGAAACAGCATACTACAGTGATGCAGCCACTTCAATGTTTACAGCAGCTCAATTCACAATAGCTAAACTGTGGAACCAACCTAGATGCCATTTAATAGATGAATGGATAAAGACACTGTACTATATATACACAATAGAATACTACTCAGCAATAAAAGAGAATAAAATTATAGCATTTGCAGGTAAATGGATGGAGGTGGAGAATATCATGCTAAGTAAGTAAGCCAATCCCTAAAAACCAAAGGCTGTATGGTCTCTATGATAAGTAGATGCTGATCCATAATGAGGGAGAGGACATGGGAAGAATGGAGGAATTTTGGTCAAAAGGGAAGAATGGAGGGGGGAGGGGGCAAGGGACAGTAAAGATGATGGAATGAGATGGACATCATAGCCCTAGTTTCACATGTATCTGCATATATAATGTGATTCTATATCACGTACAACCAGAGAAATGAAAAGCTGTGCTCCATCTGTGTAAAATGAATCAAAATGCATTCTGCTATCACATATACCTAAGTAGAATAAATAAATTAAAAATAAAAATAAAAAAATAAAAAACAAACAAAAATAAAAATGTATTTATTTTGATAATTTGATTTTTAAAACCATATATTTGCATTCTTTAAAGAAATGATCTATTAAATACATAATGCCAAAAATACATAACACTTAACACAGTTTATTTTTTCACATAAAATCTAAAAATAGAATTCCTGCTCCTGGAAGATATGGTTCTTCTCCAAGTTCTGAGTCAATGAACAGAGCTCTTTCCACCTTGTGGTTTTATATATTAAAAAACTAGCTTCCAAAACTGTTGTGTTTCCCTGAATCAGGGCAGGAGGGGAAAAACATCTGGAAAAGGTACCCTTGATTCCTGACTGCATTACACTGTCAAGAACTAGTCATATGGCACCACTTAAATGCAAAAGATCCAGAGAGGACTAGATGCTGGATAGGCAGCTACTTTGAAGCAACAGAGACAGCATTACTCTTTGGTGGAAACCTAACCTTCTGTTCCATCTGGCCACCAAATACCTCTGAGCATCATTTGTACCCAACACACAACATACTCTAACATACCTCATTGTTGATATCCCCAAATGGCATCCAGTTACTTCATTCACCTCAAATTTGGACTACCCAGTTTGTGTGGAGTCTTCTTATGCTTTTCAAGGAGCTACTCATGATTCTGCAATCTATGCTCCATATTGGCTAGCCATGTGTTACACCCAACATCAAATATAAAATGCTGGATAAAAGAAAACATAAACATAATTATAAATTCACATTCAGAAAAGGGAAGAAGGAAAAGGACACAGCAGGCCCTAGTTGATAGCAATGATGAAATTCCAGAGGATAAGGACTGTGTACATCTCCTTCCCGGCAGCAGTGTATCTCAGTATCTTGTTTTAATGGCTGTCATATCTAAAATCACATGCATCATAAAGGTAAGCCTGAAAAAAGATATATCATTTGATCCCCTTACTATTCGGGGTGACAGCGTTATTTGGGATTGAACACAGGGGTGCTTTGCTTTACCACTGATTTACATTCCCAGCCCTTTTATTACTTTTTATTTTGAGGACAGGGGCTCACTAAATTGCTGAGAGTCTTGGTAAGTTGCTAAGGCTGGCCTCAAACTTGTGATCCTCCTGCACCAGCCTCCTGAGTCCCTGAGATCACAGATGTGCACCACCAGATCCAGAGCTTCCCTTACTATTGATAATGGATATTAAAGCATAAAATAGGTTACAATATTCCTTTCATGAATATAAGCATTAGAAATGACTATTAAAACATAACAATTTTGTATCACCAATTATACAAAAGTTTTTCCTATTCTGTCTATAATGATCATAATCTTTCATTAATTCAAATTCTACATAAATGAGAAGTGCTATATTACCTTAGAAATATTTAAGTGTACCACATATACACATTGAAAAATAAAAATCAATACAGAGGAAAATTTGTGTTCACATTTTATAAGAATGAACACAAGAAAAATTTCATAGGAAACATTCTGTTTAGTCTTTGGATTATGACATCCTTCTTTCAGACTTAGAGCTCCAAATTCAGTAAAACAAAACCAAGAAAATGCTATGAAAATTCTTTTGACCCTGATTATGACCACTAAAGTACACATGCTAGCTGTTATCCTCAGGCTGGAAAACATATCATCTCATCTTAGTTTCAAGGAGATGGATGCTTCCTTTCTATGGCTTAACCTCTTGATTTGTCTCAGAAAAACATCTGCAGTCAGCCAGCCATTTCTCTTTTATGCCTGTCAGAGTCCATTGAAATCACAGTGTAGTATAAAATGCAGTCCGCTTATTTCATTTAACTGAAGAGCCAACTATTACTCTTAAGGATAACCCATTATGGATAAAGGTGAGAGCAACTAAAAATCTCTAAGTGCTATATGATTGCATTGCCAATACTCTTCAGTGATCACATGAAATTTCACTGTTAAAAATAGAGTGACCATTGTGACATTTCATTTTACCATTATGATCATTCTCAGAGAATATGAATGTGTTATATAGAATGTGAACATTTACAATGGTCCTTAATGTTCTACCAAGGACTTAGGATTCCTTTCACTTACAGTTCTGGAGATTGCTCAGGTGATCACTTTTATTTCATCTGTCTTCAGCAGAAAATATATGTAGGAAGGCAAGAAAAAAATCATTGTCCAGTTCAGCAGTGTTTTTAAAAAGTATTCATATTTATTTTAGCAAGTATAATTCATTACCATCTTTACTGAGCCTCTCATTCTTTATTACCAATGTAAGCACTTAGTCTATATTTTGAAGGACATGTATGGCTTATTAAGTTTAATACAATCTCATGAAGTAGATTACTAACTCAATAATTTGTACAAAGAAATTGAGACAGAGATATTAAGCATCATGTCAAAATTGCACAGTTTGTTACTGGTGAAATTAGGTTTTGAACTTAGGTAATTTGACTCCAGAGCCTACCACAGTTCTACTGCTTTGTGGGATCCAGTTAGATAAACTTGAAGAAAATGCTATATTTGTCTGTCTCTGAGTCTGATAATGATCTGAGAAAATAAACAATCCTGCCAAACTCTGGTGCTTTAAGTATGCACACTTTGCAGTTCAAGTTTTAGTTTTGAAGAAGAGTATCTACCTCCAGTGAAACACTACATTTCCCAGCAGGTAGTATTTTTAGAGACTGATTAGTTGAATGCTAAGATATTTTATGAGGCCTACTGATCCTGATGAATTAACCTCTATCCTGATTCTTATTCTAAGACTTAAAATAGATCAGTTGATTCCAAACCAAGACAGTTGAATATTAACAAAGTTCATAGAAATTGGAGAAAATATCAGACTATCAGCTAACTAGCATATTGTCTTCACATATGAAAAGACAATTACTCAGAAAATTTTATGTATATGTAATGATAACAAAGATTATTATATGCCTATTTTCTTTTATTGGTTTTCTTTATGAGTGCTTCCTTGGACAACAATTCTTATCTATAACTAAGACTAATAGTGCACCTGTCCTTGTTGAATTTGTCTTATTAAATCATCAAAAAGCACGTTAAGTCCAGTTGCACTTGAACAAGTAATTTTATTATAATATAATAAATGATTCAAAAATATATGTATAAGGTGCCAAGAGCATATTGGGAAGAGAATCTTTGTTTACCTGGAGGAATCAGAAGAAAAGGAGAAATGAATAGGGAATCATTTTCACAGAAAATATTATGTTTGAGCTGAATCCTACAGGATAAATAGAAATTCTCTGAAGAGAAAAATAAACAAGCATAGAGAACAGAGTGTACAAGGGTAAGAAGGCCAAAATGATCTGCATTTTTTTCACTAGCTGCTATTGCTTTCAAAGTTAAGGGTAAAGAAAGCTAATGGTACATCATCAGGCAACACTCAGATTATCTTGAGGTTTGATCATATCAAATAGTAAGTTTCTTCTACCAGAAAAAGTGAGTTGCCTTCTATAATATCAATCAGATTCACATAAAGAAATGACTAACAGAGTAAAGAAAGGGAATCGGGGGAAGGAAGGAGGGGTGAGAAGGGCATAGTACTGAGGACTAAGACGGAAGAAACTTACATTATATGCCAAAATGAACCCCACTATTATGTATGACTATAATGAACTAAAAAAAAGAAAGAAAAGTTTAGACTCTTCTAACTTTCTTCTCAGGTTCCCCTAGTAATACATCAAAGTAATATGAATGGACATTAACCTGGTTACAAATGATCAAGGTCTTTCCAGTTCGTAACATTTCAGATCAAACTCAGTGTGCAGTACATTTCCTGAATCATTATTAGCAATAAAAAGCCTGGTAGATTTTTGTAAAAGACTTTTGTACAAGCTATTGGAGCTATTGGGCACATAACATTTTACAACATTAATGCACTTTTATTTCAGTAAGATTTTGATTAATATTCTAAAACTACATGCAATGCAAAGATATTGACAAAATACATAGATGGATAGAGATTTTCTATGGTCAACTAGAGTAGTCATTTTTAAATTATTATTTTAAGTGGATATTACAGTTCAAAGGTGAGATTTTTTAAAGCTGATCACAGAAACCAATAAATTTATCAATACTAATACTTTGAATACATTTTCAGAAAGTTTATCCTAGCTATAAATATGCAGTGTGATTAAGAAAAAAAAAAAGGAAAAGTGAAAACAAATGGTAGTAAATGTTAGGTCAGTTCAGGTTCCAGGGTGTCCACTTAGGGGCAGCCAGCCAGCCACTGACGTCAGCAGTAGAGGCGCCTTCTGTCAATCAGCGGGCTTTTCCTGACTTATCCAGGAAGGACTCTGACCTTCTCTTCCTGCCTTAAGCCCTCCCCTTCCTGACTGGGCCTTTTAAATTTTTCTGTACCCCAGGACTCGTGGGCCATTCTCCTGGACACACTCTGATGGATGGGAGAGTTCAGCCCAAGAGCGTGTATTTCCAATAAAGCCTTGCCCAGCAGTTTTAATTTACCTCCTTTTGGTCATCTGGCTTTACAGTAAACATTCCAAAGGAGGAGGAGGAGAAGGTGGAGAAGGAGGAAGAGGAGGAGGAGGAGGAGGAGGAGATAGAGGAGGAGGAGAAAAGAAGAAAAATGGAACTAATGAACCATCTGCTACCCCTCTCAAATAACAAACAAATAAATAATTAAACTCTCGGGTACTTGTTTAATTTTTACAAAATAAAATATGTATTGTTCACCTACTTGACTTTTGACATGAATGGTAAATATTGTGAAGAACAAAAACACAGAGACCATGACTTCATAGAGCTTATAATCAGGCAAAGGAGAGAATACTCAAAATAATTACATGGCTATGCATTGAAGAGTTGTGAAGGGAAAATTCAGAATTGAGAGTGCACAGCAGGGAAATTTATGGGACCAATTTATGGGACCAGGAGACTTTGTTGAGAATATGATATTTGAGAAGAAACCTAAGATTATCTTGATGTTGAAATTATGCGAATAAAAAGGGAGTTTATTTTTTCAGACCAAAAAAAAGTATATACAAATGCTCAGAGTTGAGAACATGTCTCATTTGTGAAACTAAAATCAGAAAGTCTCTAGTACTGCCATTGAGGGAGCGTGTTGTGAGAGAAGGCAGCATGTGGGTTTGGGACTTCTCTTTCAAAATCCAAGAGCCCTCTACTAGTATGAAAATCTCCAAAAAGGAGATAAGGCAGGCCTTCTACAGAAGGAGAATCCATGCTTACCTACTGTACCCATTTTCTTTAGATTACATAAAACATTTTTTATACATGGTTTCATTAACATAAAACAAAAATAGAGGCTGGAAGATACCAGTGGTTTCACCCAACTTTAAAAAGCAATGTACAAAGAATGTCCAATTTCCTACAACTCCTCAAAGACTCCCTGGTCAAGGTCATCATGTTGCAAATCCAGTGCTTACTTATCTTCAGACAGCTCACCAGTATTTGTCACAGATGATCACTCCCTTCTTGGAATGCTTCTTTCATACCATGACACATGACCCTCCTGGTGGTTTTCCTGTCTCATCAGCTACTCTTCCTAACTTTCTTGGTGCTTGTTCTCCTCTCCTTCAACTCTTTGGGTTGAAATGCATGTGGAAGCTCAATCCTTCTTCTTCCTTCTTCCACATACTCTTCCATCTAGGCCCATGGCTTGAACATCCTTATCTCCTAATTCTTTGCCTACAGTTTCACTTCCCACTGCTCCAGAGTTATATACACAACTTGACATCTCCACCAGGGATAGGATCAACTCATATATAACACAGCCAAAGGACTCTGATTTTGCCCCTGCAACACACAGCCTAAAATTTCAAGTGTCACCTTGACAACTTTGTGCCTCATTATAAGTTACCCTTCTCTTGCCAGAAGATATACCCTTACATAAAGTAGGAAAGGGCTCACTACCTGGCAAATTCCCCTATCAGCTGGACCTGCTGCACACTACCCAGTCCTCAACCTAACAGATCTCGCTTCTCTGCCAATTCACAAAATTATTCAAGCAAGACAATTAGATCTTCCTGCAGGAATTAGGGGATACCTCACCTTCCAGTTACTACAAAGCCTGCTCTGACAGCCTCTTCTTGCAAATTATATATAATTCCCCCAAACTCCCAATCTATAGCTATTATTCCCTTTCAATAGAAGAAAACTAAGATTTGCTCAGCTCCTCAGTGCAACATCTATGTGGCCATTCACAGCATGCAGTGTCCTCCGGACCCCTACTGCTATCCCCAGACTGTATTATGATTAATAAACTGCTACAGCTGGACAATCTTATCTGCCCTGTGTCAGGTGTTATGTATTTGACCCTCTCCTACAGTTTAGGGCATGAAATCCCTCCATCAATAAAGGGAATAAGTCAATGAGGTGGTCATATCCCCAAAATGTACTCCTCTGATCTATAACTCAATATATGGTGCCTCCATCCAACAGATTGCTTAAGTAGAAAAGATAAAAGATTCTTATTTTCCTTCATACCCACTTCTAGTCAGCCCAAAAGCACTTCTGCCTCAAAAACATAATCCAAAGCTGATTCTCACAGACTGTATGACCCTCTATGTTTAGCTAACATTCTCTCACCTGTGTCGCTATGGTGACCCCCCTAGGTGGACACTCAGCCTTTATGCTTGCCATGAACAATGCATTATTCAGACAGTTCAAGAAAACTCTAGTAGTTTTCCATCACACTCAAACTACAAATTCTTTCCCTAGCTTTCAGTGTCTTAAATGATTTGACTCTGCCTGCCTCCTAAACTCATCTTGGTTTATCTCACATCACCCACTCCCTTCAAACATTGATCTACTTTCCCTAGAATTTGATACACTTGTTCTTGCCTTTGAGCTTTCACATTAGCCATTGATTCTGCCTGGGAAAAGTTTCTTTCTGTTCTTGCCACGGCTGGATAACTGTCATCATCTCAGCTGAAGGGACATCTCCTCTTAGTGTACATTTTCCTATCTCCCAATCTACATCATATAATTTTTTTGTTCTTCACAAATTTATTACCATCTTTTATCTTTTTTATTTATGTACTCATTTACTTGATATTTCCTCCCACTTGCCAGATTGGAAACTGGTGAGAGCAAGTAGCTCAATGGGCTTATTCACCACTATAAATCTCAGTCTCTGCAACCGTGCAGGCACATAATGGGAAATCAATACATCAACAGCTAAAAGAACAGAAGAAGGAAACAAAGCAATGCAATGCAATGATTAAAGCATAAATTTAGGATTTATACAGGCCATTATTCAAATCCCACTAACTGTGAGAACTCTCTCAATCTTAGTTTTATTCTCTAGAATAACTATTTCATCAGGGTTAGAGGAATTAAATTAGATATAATGGTTTTAAATTCCCAGTATACAGTACGTATATAATAATCAAAACTCTTATTAAGCAAACTTTGGTCTACCTGCCTCAGTCAGCTTTCTAAAAATATCTTAGGATACAACACATAAAAGAGAAATAAAATCAAAATTCCAAACTACAAATCACTCCATTTACACTATTGCTACATGGATGGGTTGGTTGGTTTGTTTTAAGAAGATTGAACAAAAGTTTTATAATTTCCTTGTCAGATTTTGGTCAAAATCTATTTGTTAAATTATAATAAAACTACTCACCTCTAAATAAGGAGCGTGTAAGAGATAGTCTTCTCCTTACTGTTTGAGTTATAATCTTATTATTTATTTTAGAACATATCTTTCAAATTATGCTTAGGGCCGAGTGCAATTGTCTAAAAATACAGAAAAATAGCACCATTACTCATGCTTAAAATTTACACAGATGCTTGGGGTCAAAAGAATGGAGGAAATTGTCTTGCAGTTTTAAAAAGCTAAAATAATTTAATCTGTCATACCATTTTGAGTTAAAAATGCTATACACTTTACATTATTGGGCAATTATATAAACATATATATAATAAATTTTGTTAACAAAATGAAGATTCATTTTACCATAAAGTACAATATTCTTTCTGGATTTGTTTGCAATACTGTAATGGTTAATTTGAATTGTCAACTTGATTGGATTAAGAGAAGCCAAAGATTAAGAGGCTTCTGGGTGTGCCTAGGAATGATTGGCATTTGGGATACAGAACTGGAGTGCAGATCCTCCCTAAGCATGGCCAGAACCATACAGTAGGTTGGAAGCTTGGATGAAATAAAAATTGGAAGAACAAGGAAGCAACAGTAGATGCAAGCTCAATTCTTCTTCAACAGGTCTTTGATTGCTGCTGCAAACGCCTGAGGACATCAAAACCTTGCTCTTCCAAAATGGACTCTGCCAGTGATTCCAGAAGCCTTTGGTCTGGAACTGGGGTAGAATCATTGATCCCTCTTGTTCTGAGGCTTCAGCATCTTGGATTACCCAGCTACTGGTTCCTCCAGTTCTCCAGCCTGCAGACGGCCATCATGAACTATCCAGCTTCTGGATGTGTAAGCCAATCTAATAAATTCCCTTTTTATAATTATATCTCCTGTTGATTCTGTTCCTCTACAGAACCCTGACTAATATAAATACTTAAGCCAAATATTTACTAGCTATAGGTTATTGAGAATTTTTCCCCAAATTATTCCCCTTTGTGCCATTTCCAATATATATGATGATAGAGAGATGTTGATTTTATAAGATTATGTTGAATCCAGTGGCTGACCATCAAAACATGAAATTCAACACTGTACTCAAGACTTTAAGTAATGTTTGAAAGTAACCATTATAATCGATTATAATCAAATGTGAGGCTCAAAACAAGGCTATATAGTACTCCATTATATATCATACTCTAATCTATAATTGTTGGATAATGATATGTTTCCAGTGTTGGGCTATTAGAAAGAGCAGTGCTATGAGTATTCTTACGTTAGTCTTCTGCATCATCAGTCATAGTGTAGAACAGAATATGCCTGTTCAGCTTAGTCAGTACGGCCAGTCTTCAAAAGCAGTTACAATAATTTACTCTCATTAGCAAGATATGAAAGTTGCAATTGCTCAATATGCTCAACAACTTTTGTACTGTATTTATTTTTCACATCAACTGTCTAATCAGGTGTGTAATAAGCTATATTGTTGTACACATATGCATTTTACTAATGACCAAAGCTGAGGAAGTTGCACCTATTGTATTGATAACAAAACTAGAGCACCTTTTGAAGTTGAGTACATCTTAAAACAATTATTAACCCTTTGGATGTATTGTTCTGAGTACTTGGTTGAGATTTTGACCCATTTTTATTGAATTATTTGTTTTTTCTAACTGATTTATAGTATATTTCTCTATATATTTTATATAAGGACTTTGTCAATTATAGGTATTTGAATATATTCTTCCCCTGTCAACTGAAATTTCTAACATTCAATTCATATGTTTTGACAAACAACAGTTTTAATATGCTACAATTTATTGATGTTTTCTTTTAGGTTAGTGCTGTGTCCTTGAAGAAAATGACTGCCTACCCACAACTCATGAAGATATTCTCCTGGGATTTTTTTTTTTAGAATTGTTATTGTTTTAACATTTACACCCATAATCTATATGGAATGATATCTGTATATGGTGTGAGGCAGGTGCAAGATACATTCTTTTATTATATATATCTAAGTGCTTTAGAACCACTTATTAAAGTGACCATCTCTTCCCACCAGACTGAAGCAGAACCTTTGTTTTAAGACAGGTATCAGTGTGATTATGTGCAGAGAGCTGGGGATATCAGTGGTAGAGTGCTACCAGTGATACCAGTGCCTAGCACATGTGAGGCCCTGGGTCCAATCCCCAGTACTAGAAGAAGAAAAAAAGAAAACAATGAATATGTATGGGTGTTTTCTTCACCCCTTTTAGTTGCTGGTTTATTTCATTCATGTTTTTATTGAGATTTCAATACTACACTGCCTTAATTACTGTTGCTCTATAGAAAGAGTTTATGTAAGCTAGGCATGGTGGTGCAGGCCTGTAATTCCAGCACTTTGAGAGGCTGAGACAGGAGAATCATGAGTTCAAAGCCAGCCTCAGCAACAGTGATGTGCTAAGCAACTGAGTGAAATAAAACACAAAATAAGGCTGGGGGTGTGGCTCAGTGGTAGAATACCCTGAGTTCAATCCCTGGCACAAAATAAAATAAAGAAAGTGCTTATGTATTGGTGAAATTGTTCCAACTCTTTTTTCTTCATCAAGATTTTTTTGGCTTCTCTTGAGTTTTTGAAGTTTTGATTTAGTTTGTCATTTTCAACAAGAAAATTCAATTTTGAATACTATTGTATTGAATATAAGAATTAAGTTGAAGAAAGTTGACATCTGAAAAACATTGAGATTTTAGTTCATAAATATAACACATACTTCTTTAGGTTTTCTTCTTTTTTCCTCAATAATAACCAATAAATTTTCTGCAAAGTTATTGAGTTATTTATAAATATTCAATAATTTCAGATGCTACCTTACTGGTATCAATTTTAAATTATATCTTATAATTATCTGCTTCTGGTATATAGAAGTTTAATTGTCATTACATGTTGAACTTACATCTAGGTGACCTTGCTAAGGTTATGTTTATGGACTAAAATCTAATATTTTTCAGATATCAACTTTCTTCAAATAATTCTTATATTCAATATAATAGTATTCAAAATTGAGTTTTCTTGTTGAAAATTCAAAAAAAAAATTTTTTTGCATAAACCCCTTTGAATACATTGGGTTACTGGGCTCACTTACCTTCATTAACTTTGTGTGTGTGTGTATGTGTGTGTAGTTGTCTTCAATTTTGTTAAGTGTACCCTAAAGATAAGACTATTCATCCTTGATTTATTAATGTTCTAGAAAACACAGAGCTCCTACCTTAAGTATATCTACCCTACTCCTGCTTTTGCGCTATTGTGGTCAAGCACTAAATTTCCTTTTTGTTATTTTCTTGTGGTTGTTGCTTTCAACTTCATGTAGTCACAGCGAAACTAGAACCAGAGTCTGGTCTTGCTGACTTGAGATTCAGAATTTTGGTGTGTGTGGGAGGGGTGGGGGCAGGGGTGGTCTTAAATTTATTTATTTATTTAAATTGACAAACAAAAATTGTACATATCTAGGGGCATGCAACATGATATTTTGAAATATGCAAAACTGGTGGAATAGCTAGATCAGCTAACTTCTTGGGAATTTTCAAATATACAGTACACTGTAATAACAATAGTCACCATGTTGTAGAATAAAACTCTTGAACATATTCTTTCAAACTGAAATTTTGTATTTTTTTGCCCTCCTCATCCTGGTAGATTCCTTTGAAAAATATCTGGGATCATAAAGTATTGTCTTTCCGTGCCTGACTTACTTTGTTTAGCATGTCCTTCAGGTTCATTCATGTTGTTTCAATGACAGAATATTTTTCTTTTTAAGACCAAATAGTATTCATTGTGTATATACACCACATTTTTTTATCCATTCATCCATCGGTGAACACTCTCTTTGTTTCCATTTCTTAGCTGTCACAAAAAGGCTGCAATAAGCATGGGGTTCACATGTTCCTTAAATATACTGATTTCCTTTGAATACATACCCAAATATTGATCATATGGTAGTTCTATTTTTAATTTTCTTGGAATCTTCAGATTTTTTTTAAATAAATGCACTATATTTCTACATGTAGTTTTCTCCATGAAACTATTTCATGCTATCAGTAACAATTTATTTTCCCACATATTTCCATTATTTGCTTTTCATTCTGATCTCTATATGTATGTTTCTCTTTTTTTCATATTTAATTTATTTATTTGTTCTATTTAGGTTTATATGATATCAGAGTGCAATTTGATTCATTGTACACAGATGGAAGATAACATTTCATTGCTCTGGTTGCAAGTGATATAGAATCAAAACATACATGCAGTCATACATAAAGCTAGGGCTATGATGGCCATCATATTCCACCACCTTTACTGACCCCATGCTCCCTCTCCTCTCCCATCCCTGTGTCCAGAGTTCCTCCTTTCTTCTTGTGTCCTCCCCCACATTATGGATTGGCATCCACTTATCAATTGGTAACCAAATTCGACATTTGGTTTTCTGAGATTGGCTTACTTCACTTAGCATGATATTCTCCAACTCCATCCATTTACCGGCAAATGCCATAATTTTATTCTCTCTTATTGCTGAGTAATATTCCATTGTGTATATATACCACAGTTTCTTTATCCATTCATCTATCCAAGGGCATCTAGGTTGGTTCCACAGTTTAGCTATTGTGAATTGAGCTGCTATAAACATTGAAGTGGCTGCGTCACTGTAGTATGCTGTTTTTAAGTCTTCTGGGTATAGACCAAGGAGTGAGATAGCTGAGTCAAATGGTGGTTCCATTCCAACCTCTCTAAGGAATCTCCATACTGCTTTCCAGATTGGTTGTACCAATTTGCAGTTCTACCAGCAGTGTATGAGCGTGCCTTTTACCACACAACCTCACCAACACTTATTGTTGTTTGTATTCTTGATAATTGCCATTCTGACTGGCATGAGATGAAATCTTAGGGTAGTTTTAATTTACATTTCTCTGATTGCTAAAGATGTTGAACATTTTTTCATATGTCTGTTGATTGATTGTATACCTTTTGTGAAGTTTGTGTTCAGCTCCTTGGCCCATTTATTGATTGGGTTGTTTGTTTTTTTGGTGTTAAGTTTTTTGAGTTCTTTATATATCCTGGAGATTAACGCTCTATCGGATGTATGTTTAGCAAAGATTTGTTCCCAGAATGTAGGCTCTCTGTTCACTTCGTTGATTATTTCTTTTGCTGAGAAGAAGCTTTTCAGTTTGAATTCATCCAATTTATTGATTCTTGATTTTACTTCTTGTGCTATAGGAGTCTTGTTAAGGAAGTATGGTCCTAGATGGGCGTGGTGGCTCAAGCCTGTAATCCCAGCACTTAGGGAGGCTGAGACAGGAGAATCGCAAGTTCAAAGCCAGCCTCAGCAATGGTGAGGTGCTAAGCAACTCAGTGAGACCCTGTCTCTACATAAAACACAAAATAGGGCTGGGGATGTGGCTCAGTGGTCAAGTACCCCTGAGTTCAATCCTCAGTACCAAAAAAAAAAAAAGGAAGTATGGTCCTAATCACATGATGAAGATTTGGGCCTATTTTTTCTTCTATTAGGCGTTGGGTCTCTGGCCTAATTCCCAGGTCCTTGATCCACTTTGAGTTGAATTTTGTGCATGGTGAGAGATAGGGGTTTAGTTTCATTTTGCTGCATATGGATTTCCAATTTTCCCAGCACCATTTGTTGAAGAGGCTGTCTTTTCTCCGGTGTACGTGTTTGGCTCCTTTGTCTAGTATAAGGTTACTGTACTTAAGTGGATTTGTCTCTGTGTCTTCTATTCTATACCATTGGTCTACCTGTCTATTTTAGTGCCAGTACCATGCCGTTTTTGTTACTATAGCTTTGTAGTATAACTTAAGGTCTGGTATTGTGATGCTTCCTGCTTCACTCTTCTTGCTAAGGATTGCTTTTGCTATTCTGGGTCTCTTATTCTTCCAAATGCATTTCATGATTGCCTTTTCTATTTCTATAAGGAATGACATTGGGATTTTAATTGAAATCACATTGAATCTATATAGCGCTTTGGGTAGTATGGCTATTTTGACAATATTGATTCTGCCTATCCAGGAGCATGGGAGATTTTTCCATCTTCTAAGGTCTTTTTCAATTTCTTTCTTCAGTGTCATGTAGTTTGCATTGTAGAGGTCTTTCACCTCTTTTGTTAAATTGATTCCCAAGTATTTTATTTTTTTGAGGCTATTGTGAATGGGATAGTTTTCCTAATTTCTCTTTCTGAGGGTTTATCACTGATGTATAGAAATGCAATTGATTTATGGGTGTTGACTTTATATCCTGCTAGTTTACTGAATTCATTTGTTAATTCTAGAAGTTTTCTGGTAGAATTTTTTGTATCCTCTAAGTATAGAATCATGTCATCTGCAAATAATGATAGTTTGAGTTCTTCTTTTCCAATTCATATCCCTTTAATTTCTTTCATCTGTCTAATTGCTCTGGGTAGTGTTTCAAGGACTATGTTGAATAGCAGTGGTGAGAGAGGGCATCCCTGACAAAGTCTCACTGAGTTGCTTAGCACCTCACCATTGTCGAGGCTAGCTTTGAACTTGCAATTCTCCTGTCTCAGCCTTGTTAATTGCTGGGATTACAGGCTTGTACCACCGCACCTGACTGAATGTTTTCTCTGACATGCTGATGCTAATTCACAATAAGACAGGGAGCTAGGGAAGAATAGAGGTAGTTTGGAATCGACAAAAGGGAATGTAGGGAGGGAACAATAGTAGAATGAAGTGGACATTATGATCCTATGTGCACATATGATTACATGACTAGTGTAATACTACATCATGTACAACCAGAAGAATGAGAAGTTATACTCCATTTATGTATGATGTATCAAAATGCATTCTACTGCATGTATACCTATTTAGAACAATTAAAAAAAAAAAAGAATAAACCATGCCAAATTGCTGTGTTTAGAATCCATGTGGAGATACATGACCTAGTTACTCTTCTGTAGTTCCTGGCAATAACCAGACGTGTGAATGAGGCTGTGTGAACTAGCCAGCTCTCACCAACACGGCAACAGATCACAGACACACCAGCAGGCCTAGCTGAGATATGCTAAGATGAGCCTAAAATAGAAAAAGTGCCCAGCAGCAATAGGAACTAAAGTGTTACTTAAAGCTACCCCTAGAGCTTTGGTGGAATGTATTTTGTGCAGCAACAGTTTATTGAAAGATAAAGTTGTAATTGTTTTTCTTATTGATTTTTTAGGAAACAAATCATTTCTATTAAAAGAAAATATCTGGTCTCTGTCAGAGTTTCTGAGTTCCTTAAATGCCACCAGAGTGAAAGGATGTTCAAAATCCTTTTCTAAGTATGTTTCCTAAGAAGCTCCTAAATTAACCAGTTAAGTATTTTGAGTTAGTTTGTGATTATCTATGACTGCTGAAAAGCAATACTAGTTTCACCCAGAGTTTTTTGTTTTTTGGTTTTTTTTTTGGTGCATGTATATTTTCTATTAGAATGAACAGATATAATAATGATGAATATGACTATGCCTGCATTAAAAAGAGAAAAAATATTTTTAGAAATGATATAAAAAGATAATGACCTTGCTGATATTGTTTCTGAATCTAAGAAAGAACTTAAATACTAGCTTTGTTTACTTCTGATTTACAGAGAAAAGTCCTTCAAGGTGTTTGAAGCTGTGAAAGTATTTGCTTATGTTCATCAGTATGGACTTAAAAATAGTCCTGATTGCTCTATCACAAAATGTCAAAAGCAATGCGGGCCTTAAAGGAACCACACAAAAGTTGAAGATACTTCTCAGGCCATAAAAAATGTTCTTAAAACCTCACACCATTAAAATGCTAATCGATGCATCAGATATACAAGTAAAAATGTTATATTAATTCAAGGTACTTTCTTCAACAATTTACCCTAATAAAATGTCTAAGGTGACCAGATAACAAACGCAAAGCATTCTAAAGATTTTAAGTATCTGTTTAATTTCTTCACCTCTTCTCTAGGCAGTTTTGAAAGGCACTTAACCTAACATCACATCATTGTCTTTTTTGTAAAGATCATACTGCACCATGATACCTTCATTAATATGATTTCTGAAATAGATCTACTGAAAAAAAGTGAAACTGTAACAGAGACATAAAGCAAATTAACATTCAGGTCACCAAATACATATTCACCTATCACAGTTTAACACACATATGTATACATCTGTTTTTAAATACTAATTTTGTGAACTCAGAAACAGTGACACTTAGAGGCGAAAGAAAGAAAGAAAGAAAGAAAGAAAGAAAGAAAGAAAGAAAGAAAGAAAGAAAGAAAGAAAAAGAAAAAGACAAAGGGAAGGAAGGAAGGAAGGAAGGAAGGAAGGAAGGAAGGAAGGAAGGAAGGAAAAGCCCAAAATATTATGTAGTGCTTTACTACTTCAAATTATTTTCACAAAAATTTTGTCTCTTCACAGCAGCCGTAGATAATAAGTAATAATATCTATATTTCACACTGATCGTTAGAATTCATAAAAGTAGGATCTTTTGAGATGTACAAATAGTAATGTATATTTAAAAATACATTTTTAAAAAGATGACCTAGAAAAGGACTTGGCACTTAAGAAATATATATGCAGTTTCTATCTTGTATGTACATTGGGATTGGACAGTTGCCCAAAACTAGATAGTTGTCAAAATCTGATTTCTTAAAAAGTTTTATAGAAAGATAATATAATCCACTATATTGGTCAGGGTCCCATTGAAAAGATGTAAAACTGCTCTGAGTAGTTTAAGCAGAAATCAATTTCAGTCTCTGAGCTTTCGAGATTGTTTGATTGCCTTGAGGAGTGGGCCTTGATGAGCCTCCAGCAAGGATTCAAAGGGCACCACAGGCGCTACTCCCAGGACACCACTGCTCTGCCTCGCAGTGGCCACAGCACCTGAGTGGCTTTACTCCATCACCCAGCCAGAGTTGAAGATCAACAGAGTACTCCACCTCTGGGAAAAAGTAACAGAACCCCCAGACATGTCACCCCTGAAAGCTGCATTAGTACATGTTCCACTTTATTTTACTTATTTGTTTCAATGTGTTCTTCTCTTTCTAAACTCAGATTTTAATGATATATTCTATTTATAGTTTTATCTCTAGTGTCTATCACAGGCCCTAAATTATGGCATGTCTTAATAAATTATATTAAATCCTTATTTCATGTCAGTCATGACTTTAAGCTATTTAAATGAATTAATGTGTTGAATCTTCATAGTTTCTCTGTAAAGGAGATCCAGTTGTTACCTTCATTTAAACCTAGGTAGTAAGGATGCAGGACCTGCATCTTCACCATCATGGTACCTTTTCCATATTGTAAAGGTAATGTCTCCCAGAAGTAGCAGCTTCAGGCTGTTAGAGGACTCACAGCAATAAAAACAGTAAATACAAAAAAAAAAAAAAATGATTGAAGCTAATTTCAAATAAAGCTTCAAAGCTAAATATTTAATCAAGCTATATAGACTTAAGTGAATTTAATGAAAATTTTGGGAAAAATTTTTAAGGCCATGAATATTAATGTAAATAGTCATCTATCAAAGTTGATGATTTCTTATAATTGCAAAAATAAAATCAGAGTTTCTTTATAACGGCTTTAAGCATGTCACTCATTTTTTTGCTAGTTTTCTAAATTGCAAACATTGCATGGACTATTATTATCTTGTAATTTTAAAATATTTAATTTCAAATTGTTAAAAATATGTATAATAATTTTTCTTAAAAATCATTGACTTTTACAAAGAGGAACCCACTCTAAAGAAACTTAAATCCTGTAAATGATACTTGAAAATATGATGAAACTTACCTTTTCCTTAGCTTCAGAGATATTAACAATTTACCTTGCTACTATTATTGTTTTTAAAATAATATCTTTATTTAGATATAATTCATATACTATTGTCACAATTGCTATAAAATTTACATGGTAAATTGCTATTATATTATACAATATATTTCTTGCTATTACACAATAAAATACTTTCAAAAAATATTATAATATCAGCTAAATTGCAGTGGTATTTCAAGACTAAATGTTCACAATTTAAAAATAAAAATAATTTGCTGAGCACAGGTATCATGTGTTTATAATCCCAGCAATTCAGGAAGCTAAGGCAGGAGGACCACAAGTTCAAGGGTAGCCTGGGCAAATTAGCAAGACCCTGTCCCAAAATAAAAAAATAAAAACAGTTGGAGATATAGGTTAGTGGTAGAGCACTTCTGGATTCAATCGCCAGTAACAAAATTAATTAATTAAAATAAAAAATAAATAAGAGAACATATGACCATTCAGATAATAATATACAAAATTCTGACAAAGTCATGGACCAACACAAATTTGTATTCATTACTGATGGGAATACAAACTAATACAGGCACATTGGAAGCTGTTTGACAGGTTTTTATAGATGTACCAAACCAACATCATACAACCTGCAATTTCATTCAAGAAAATTAAAATTTTATATTCATATAAAACCTTTTGATAAATATTTATAGCAGCTTTATTTATAATTTTCTTAAAACAGAATGCAAGATGTCCTTCAACATGTGAATGGGAAAAAGACAATAATTTTGAAATACAACCATAAAATGGAGTTTTTTACTCTGCAATAAAACAGAATGAACTATCAATTTTATGCAAAACACACATAAACTTTAAATGCATTTTTCAAAGCAGAAGAAACCATTCCCAAACCTTATTGATTATACAATTTCATTTATATGACATTCTGGGAAAGGCAAAAATTATAGGAATGGAAAATAGATCCATAATTCACAAGGATTAAAATAAGAGTCCAACTACAAAAAAGCTACACAGAGAATTTTTAGGGTGGTGGACCCTAAAAATTGTCTTGTATGGTACTTTGGTGGATACATTTCTTTATAAACTTGTCAGAGCCTCAAAAAATTGCATGCCACAAAGAGTATACTTTACTACTATATATGATTTTTTATTTATTTATTTTTTGGGGGGGTACTGGGGATTGAACTCAGGGGCACTCGACCACTGAGCCACATCCCCAGCCCTATTTTGCGTTTTATGTAGAGACAGGGTCTCACTGAGTTGCTTAGCACCTCGCCATTGCTGAGGCTGGCTTTGAACTTGCGATTCTCCTGTCTCAGCCTCCCTGAGTGCTGGGATTACAGGCTTGAGCCACCGCGCCCGGCTCTATATATGATTTTTTAAAAATAAGTTTTGGGAGATGAAATGCAGACTATGAAAAATGAATCTAATGTTGCATGACAATGCATGGTTTAATCTCATAGAAGGGGCTTGGGGAAAAGAAAAGACAAGAAGCTTATCTAAGTAACTTGGAAAACAATGTAGACTGAATACTGTAAGACTAAAGGCAGAACTACACTGTAGTCTTGATGATTCTCACATAAACACATTAGCTATTTTGAAATATTTCACATGTATACTAGTATGTACATAAATTAAAAATAAATAATAATTAAATTAATTGTAAATAATAACATAAGAATTCTCACTGGCACAAAAGAAATTATAACAAAAAAAGAGAGGTTAAAATGAACCTTGTGGTGTTGGATTAGCATTGGATACATAATAGATAGTAGGAAGTCATTAAGTATTTAATAAATGCATAAGTAAAGATATAGGTATAGACATGAAAATATTTATATCCTTACAGATATTTCCTAACTCTGTCTGTTTAGAGACTCTAGAACCAGTAACACCCCAGTAGCAATGGACATGCCAGTGCCCAAATCTTGTTTTCTAAATGCCATGCTTCAATAAAATCAAGGAGGATCCCTTGGAGAAATGACTGATTTAAAGGTGAAAGTGGAGAAAATTCAGGTGAGCTTGGAGAGTCTGTCATTCCATAAAGACAGAAGCAACCCAAAATTGCCACCTATGACAAAAGATGAAATAATTTGATCAATAAAAGAAAGATAATATTGGATTATAATCCAAAGATCAAAATGATAATATAATATATAATAAAGTTATATTCATGAGCCTATAGTGATACAAAGGAAGGAAAGAAGAAAGGAAGGAAGGAAGAAAGGGAAGGAGGGAGGGAGGGGGGAGGGAGAAACTTCCTTATAAAATAATTCCAAATAATAAACATGAAGGAAAGAAGGAAAATTACATAGAACATAACAATAATCTCTGCAAGTATGATCCTCTGATGAAAGCTAGTAGAATAAATTTTAAGAATACATGGATATTTTCATTTATATCCCCATATATTCATAATTATATCAATAACTCCCTTGAAACATTTTTATTATGGTGGTTTTAACCTATGCTCACATTTTATACTTCTTCTAGAAGTCTAAAGTTAATCACTACTTGAGTTTCTATTATGCAGACTTTTAAGGGGAAAAAATTTAATACATATTTAAATGAGGATTTTATCTTAGATTATTTGAAATTCTAGAGTCATTAATAAAATTAAATAATAAAATAAATTCCATGGATACTTTTTCTCTCTCCAGTATTTTGGAGAAAGAAAGAGTATCTTCAGTTTATACTATGTGGGTTTATGGTTATCTAGAAAAGTGTTTTTGTTCTTTATGGATCAATTTATAGTCTACTAATATTAAAAATTATTTAATTCAATAATTAAATTATATTTAATAATAATTAATCCTATTTCCAAGTAATGAATTACCTCCCAATATGTGATGACTAGCAATTTAATTTCTAGAGACAAGTATTGAACTGATGAAAAATCTATATCCCAACAGAGGTAAACAGAATTCCACTACATCAAAAGAAATTGAGCCTTGTGTGAAATGGCTTGTAAACTTTCTCAAGAAACACAGGAGCAGGAAACAACTATCACATTTAAAACTCCATGCATAACCACAATAAGATACTACCTCATATCTATTAAAATGCCTGGAAGTAAGGGAAGGAGGAAGGAAGGAAAGAGGAGGGGAGGGGAGGAAGGAAGGAAAGAAAAGAAATTAACAAGTCTTTTTGAGTACATAGAGAAATTGAGATTCTTGTATACTGTAGATGGGGATGTAAAATAATGTAGCCCACATGAAAAATTATGGCAGATCCCTATAAAGTAAAAATAGCATTACTGCACTAGCCACTAATTCTTCTTCTAGGTGTACACTCAAAAGAACTTAAAGCATAGATACAAACAAATACTTCTATACCCATATTCAATGCTGTGTTATTCACAATTTCCAAAAAGTGGAAGCAATCCACTATAAATTCCCATTAGGAGATAAAAAGAGTAATGATACACACACATAAATGGAATATTGTTCAGCTTTAAAAAGGAAGGAAATTTGAACACATGCTACAATATGAATGAACCTTGAAAACTGTTGTTTTAGATCTAAAAATGTCCTCCAAAGGGATCACATATTAGGCAACATACCAATGTTCAAAGGTGAAAAAAATTAGATTATGAGAGCTCTAATCTCATCAGTGAATAAGTCCACCTGATGGGTTAATAATATGAATGGATTACTGGGCAGCAACTGTAGGCAGGTGGGATGTGTCTGGAGGAAATAGGTCACCAGGGCTGTATCTCCTTTATATCTCCAATATCTATCTCCAACCCCCGCCCCTCTTTCATTTTACTTCCTGGCTGCCATTAATTTAGCAGCTTTCCTCAACCATTTCCTTCTGCCATATTGTTCTGCCTGTCCTCAGGACCAGAGCAATGGGCTCAGGCAACCATGCACTAAACTTATGAAACTCAGAGCCTAAAATAAACTTTTCCTCCTCTAAATTATTCTTGTTAGGTATTTTGGTCACAGCATCAAAAAGCTGACTGACACAAAGACACAATGCTAAGAGAAATAAACTAGTCACAAAAAGATAAATACTGAATGATTCCACTCATCTGAGGTACTTGAATTAGTCAAATTCATAGAGACAGAAAGAAGAATGGTGGTTGCCAGAGGGTACAACAGTGAAAATGGAGAGTTATTGTTTAATAGATATAAATTTTCAGTTTTGCAAGATGAAAGCTCTATGGATGGGTAACAGTGATGGTGCAAGGCAATGTGAGTATGCTTGATACCTCCAAACTGTATGTTTAAATATGGTTTACATGGAGAAGAAACTATCATCAGAAATAACAGAAAATCTGAATTTTTGATTAATTTGTTATTTCACTTATTCAACCGAAGAAATGTCAAGCTTAGAAGGCTTAACTGGTAAATTCTTCTAAATAATTAAGGCATAAATAATAATATTAATTTTAAACAAAATTCCAAAGACTAGAACAAGAAGTATACTTCATCAATCACTTTCATGAGAACAGCCATAACTGTGATTCTAACCCCAGAGGAGAATAATTTTTTCCTTTATTTATTCTTTTTAGTTATACATGACAGTAGAATCTATTCTGATACATTTAAGAGAAAAGAACTCAATATCAATATGGTTCATGAACACAGATGCAAAACTCTTCAATAAAATATTAGTAATTTCAAAATGACAATTTATAAAATGAATAGTATGTTATAATTATTAAAGATCACATTTAGGAATACAAATGTGATTATTTTTTGAAATTAATGTAATTCATCACAGTCATAGAAAAAAGAAGCACAATCATATGGTCATCTTAATAAAATATAAAAAAGAACATGAGCGGAAGGTTCCAAGATGATGGTCTAGACGGACACCAAGGTCAGTCTCTCCAGAACCGGAGAATGAAGTAGTGGAAATACCATCTCTCAGCCAGCTTCTGTACATCATCCTACAGCTGCCCCCACAGGAATTTCACTTGTGCATGTACGCAGGGACACCAGGCAGCAGCAATTGCCACAAGCAGTGTGACTTCCACCGGCAAGCAGCAGAA
This sequence comes from Geosciurus inauris, assembly GCA_004024805.1. Lineage (NCBI taxonomy): Eukaryota > Metazoa > Chordata > Mammalia > Rodentia > Sciuridae > Geosciurus > Geosciurus inauris. The sequence goes on along the minus strand of PVHX01016478.1, from coordinate 15,582 downwards.
CTCAGCTGCCAGCTGCTCGGAGCCCCTGCCCAGGGCTCTGGAAGAGCATTCGCCTGGGTGGGGCCTGCTTCTACATGGGGTACCTGGCTCCAGCGCCCACCCAACCATGCAGGATCCCTAACAGTTGCTCCTGTGGACACATGACTCATGCACGCACAGGACCCCAGCTACTGTTCTTTGTGGATCTCCAAGGCAGAACTTCCTACACCAGGGGACATGGGACAGCATCTGGGGACAAACTTTCACTTCAACAAACTTCTGCTTCAACACAGCACAATGTGAAACTGCATCTCCACTATATCCAAGACCACCAGCGGTCCAGCCCTTCACCCTGTTGCTAAAGTAGATGGCTTCTTTGTGAAACCTCACTTACGACATTCTTCACTGAGTGGGGAAATTCCAGTAAGCAACAGACACTGCCACCTACTGAAGGTGAAAGGAAGCAAACCTGTTTATTCACATTGAGACTTTATTTTTTTTATTTTTATTTTTTGTCTTTTTATTCTTATTTTTTATTTTATCCTTTATCTTTTTCTCCTAATATTCATTTTGTTTAATCTTTTTGTTTTATTTCTCTGCTCTTTTCTTCTTTTCTTTCTTTCTTTTTTTTCTCTTTCCTCTTTTCTCTCTCCCTCTTTTCCCACCCTCTAATCCCCAACATTTGTGAAACCAAGTATTTGTTATACAGTAGGATATGGTAGACTGGGATTTCTGAACAGTATAATAGAGTGGTATTATATAGTCTTGTAACTCCCACTTGCATATGTTTTATTTTTCTTGCTATCATGTCTCCTTGCTATCTGTACTCTTTTCTTTCTTCTTACTGGTCTTCCCCAACACTCTTGCGCTCTTTCTACTAATAGCCAACTTCTCTTGTGTTCCTTTTTCATGCTTTCTAGGATCTAATAGCCATATCCTCACTTCCTACTACCCTAACATTCTATCCTACACCCCACCCTCAAGTTTCTCTAGCCCACCAACAGAAACTATAGACCCTTGTGCAAACCTATTGTTTTCATAATAGATGTTAAATGAACTCATAATTGTTGTATATTGAGAATAAACTATAAATGTATTTAGGAGCTATTAGGAGTACTTGGTTTGAAACTATATATTGTTTGTATTGAGATCAATAAATATTGGTCTCCCCTTTAAAGAAGAGGTATTGAAACCCTGCAGGGGAACTATAACCCTATAGGAGTAAAACCTGTAACACCTTGGATCAGCAGAGCTAGAAGGAAAGACACACAAACACCATGAAAAACAAGGGAAGAAAGTGCCTCAAACAAACCAAGATACTACATTATTAGAACCCATGGTCAGTACAGCAGAAGAAATGACAGAACAGGAATTCAGGATGTACATAATTAAAATGTTCGGTGACTTAAAGAATGATATAAGAGAGCAAGCCCAGTCAACAAAAGATCATTTCGATAAAGAGATACATAGGCAAATACAGGAAGTGAAAGATCACTTCAATAAAGAGGTAGAGATTCTGAAAAGGAACCAAACAGAAATCCTTGAAATGAAAGAAACAATAAACCAAATCAAAAACTCAATAGAAAGCATCACCAACAGATTAGACCACTTGGAAGACAGAACCTCAGATACTGAAGACAAAATATTTAACCTTGAGAATAGAGTTGACCACACAGAGAAAACGACAAGAAACCATGAACAGAACATCCAAGAACTATGGGATAACATTAAAATACCAAATTTAAGAATTATTTGGATAGAGAAAGGCATAGAATTCCAAACCAAAGGAATGAGCAATCTATTCAATGAAATAATATCAGAAAACTTTCCAAATATGAAGAATGAATTGGATAATCAAATATGAGAGGCTTATAGGACACCAAATGTACAAAATCACAACAGATCTACACCAAGGCACATGATAATGAAAATGCATAACATTCAGAATAAGGAGAGAATCTTAAAAGCCACAAGAGAAAGGAATCAGATTACATATAGGGGGAAGCCAATTAGGATCACCGCAGACTTCTCAGCCAAGACCCTGAGAGCAAGAAGATCATGGAATAGCATATACCAAGTGCTAAAAGACAGCAGATGCCAACCAAGAATCTTATATTGAGCAAAATTAAGTTTTAGGTTCAATGATGAAATAAAAACTTTCCAAGATAAACAAAAATTAAAAGAATTGACAGCAAGAAAGTTGGCACTACAGAACATTCTTGGCAAAATATTCCATGAGGAGGAAATGAAAAACAACAATAAAAACCTGCAGAGGGAGAAGCTACACTAAAGGTCAATCAAAGGAGAAACTCAGTCAAGTTAAAAACTAAGAATAAACCAAAATGTCTGGGAATACAAACCATGTCTCAATAATAACATTGAATGTCAATGGCCTAAACTCAGCAATTAAAAGACACAGGGTGGCATATTGAATTAAAAAAAAAAGACCCAACAATATGCTGCTTCCAAGAGATTCATCTCATAGAAAGAGACACTCACAGATTGAAGGCAAACGGATGGAAAAAAATCTATCACTCACATGGATTGCATAAACAAGCAGGAGTTTCCATCCTCATTTCAGATAAAGTGGACTTCAAACCAATGTTAGTGAAAAGGGATAAAGAAGGTCATTTCATACTGCTTAAGGGAATCATACATCAACAAGACATACCAATCTGAAATATCTATGCCCCATACAATGGGGCAGCCATGTTTGTCAAACAAACCCTTCTCAAATTCAAGAATCAAATAGATCCCAACACAATAGTATAGGGTGACTTTAACACAACTCTCTCACCACTGGATAGATCTTCCAAACAAAAACTTAACAAAGAATTGGCAAGACTTAATAGATAAATCAATGGTCTAGACTTAACGGATATATATAGAATATTCCATCCTTCAACAAGCAAATACACGTTTTTCTCAGCAGCACATGGATCCTTCTCCAAAATAGATCATATGCTATGCCACAAAGCAAGCCTTAGTAAATACAAAAAAATAGAGATTCTACCCTGCATTCTATCTGACCATAATGGAATGAAACTAGAAATTAATGACAGTTTAAAAAAAAGAAGCCACTACAACACCTGGAGACTCAATAATTTGCTATTGAATAATGCATGGGTAACAGAAGACATCAGGGAAGAGATAAAAAAAAATTCTTGGAGGTAAATGAGAACTCTCATACAACATACCAAAATCTCTGGGACACTATGAAGGCAGTGCTAAGAGGAAAGTTCATTGCATTAAGCTCATATATTCAAAGATGTAAAAGTCAACAAATCAATGACTTGGCACTACAACTAAAAGCCCTAGAAAAAGAAGAAAGTAACACCAAAAGAAGTAGAATACAGGAAATAATTAAAATCAGGGCTGAAATCAATGAAATTGAAACACAAGAAACAATCCAAAAAATTGATAAAACAAAAATCTGGTTCTTTGAAAAAATAAAATTGACAAACCCTTAGTCACCCTTAAAAAAAAAGGAGAGAGAAAACCCAAATTACTAAAATTTGTGATGAAAAAGGAAATAATCACAACAGACCCTGCTGAAATACAGAGGATAATCAGAAACTATTTTGAAAACTTATATTCTAGTAAAATAGAAAACCCTGAAGACACCAACAAATTCCTAGAGACATATGACCTACCTAAAATGAACCAGGAGGACATTCATGACTTAAACAGACAATTACAAGCAAGGAAATAGAAGATGCCATCAAGAGCCTTCCAACCAAGAAAAGCCCTAGACCAGATGGATTCTCAGCCGAGTTCTACAAGACCTAACTCCAATACTCCTCAAATTATTCCATGAAATAGAAAGGGAAGGAACCCTTCCAAACTCATTCTATGAGGCTAGTATCACCTTGATTCCAAAACCAGACAGAGACACATCAATATCCCTGATGAATATACATACAAAAATTCTCAATAAAATATTGGCAAACTGCATACAAAAGCATATTAAAAAAACTAGTGCACCATAATCAAGTGGGGCTCATTCCGGGGATGCAAGGTTGGTTCAACAAATGGAAATCAATAAACGTAATCCATCACATCAATAGCCTTAAAGATAAGAATCACATGATTCAATCAATTGATGCAGAGAAAGCATTTGACAAAATACAGCACCCCTTCATGTTCAAAACACTAGAAAAACTAGGGATGGGAGGAACATACCTCAACATTGTTAAAGCAATATATGCTAAGCTTAATGCCAACATCATCCTAAATGAAGAAAAATTGGAAGCATTCCCTGTGAAAACTGGAACAAGACAGGGATGCCCTCTCTCACCATTCTTATTCAATATAGTCCTTGAAACTCTAGCCAGAGCAATTAGACACACGAAAGAAATTAAAGGGATACGAATAGGAAAAGAAGAACTCAAACTATCATTATTTGCAGACGATATGATTCTATACTTAGAGGATTCAAAAAGTTCCACCAGAAAACTTCTAGAACTGATAAATGAATTCAGCCAAGTTGCAGCTTATAAAATCAATATCCATAAATAAAATGCATTTCTATACATTTGCAACGAGTCCTGTGAGAGAGAAATTAGGAAAACTACTCCATTCACAATAGCCTCCAAAAAAATAAAATACTTGGGAATCAATCTAATAAGAGTGGTGAAAGACCTCTACAATTAAAGCTACAAGACACTAAAGAAAGAAATTGAAGACGATCTTAGAAGATGGAATGACCTCCCATGCTCTTGGATAGGCAGAATCGATATTATTAAAATGGCCATACTGCCCAAAGCAATGTACAGATTCAATGCAATCCCAATTAAAATCCCAAAGTCCTTTCTTATAGAAATAGAAAAGGCAATCACGAAATTCATTTGGAAAAATAAGAGACCGAGAATAGCTAAAGCAATCCTAAGCAAGAAGAGTGAAGCAGGAGGCATCACAATACCAGACCTTAAACTTTACTACAAAGCTATAGAAACAAAAATGGCATGGTACTGGCACCAAAGTAGACATGTAGACCAACGGTACAGAATAGAAGACACAGAGTAATGCACATAAATACAGCTATCTCATACTAGACAAAGGTGCCAAAAACATACATTGGAGAAAAGATAACCCTTTCAACAAATGGTGCTGGGAAAAATGGAAATCCATATGCAGCAAAATGAAACTAAACCCCTATCTCTCACCATGCACAAAACTCGACTCAAAGTGGATCAAAGACCTAGGAATTAGACGAGAGAACCTGCATCTAATTGAGGAGAAAGTAGGTCCAAATCTTCATCACATTGGATTAGGCCCGGAATTCCTTAACAAGACTCCCATAGCACAAGAAATAAAAGCAAGAATCAATAAATGGGATGGACTTAAACTAAAAAGCTTCTTCTCAGCAAGAGAAACTATCAATGAAGTGAACAGAGAGCCTACATTCTGGGAGCAAATTTTTGCCACACATACATCAGATAGAGCACTGATCTCCAGGATATATAAAGAACTCAAAAAACTTAACACCAAAAACAAACAACCCAATCAATAAATGGGCTAAGGAGCTGAGTAGAAACCTCTCAGAAGAAGATATACAATCCATAAACAAATATATGAAGAAATGTTCAACATCTCTAGCCATTAGAGAAATGCAAGTCAAAACTACTCTCAGATTTCATCTCACCCCAGTCAGAATGGCAGCTATCCAAAATACCAGCAACAATAAGTGCTGGTGAGGATGTGGTGAAAAAGGTACACTCAAATATTGCTGGTGGGACTGCAAACTGGTGCAACCAATCAGGAAAGCAGTATGGAGATTCCTTTAAAAACTTGGAATGGAACCACCAATGGATCACCAGCTATTCCACTCCTTGGCCTATACCCTAAAGATTTAAAAACAGCATACTACAGTGACAGAGCCACTTCAATGTTTATAGCAGCACAATTCACAATTGCAAAACTGTGGAAGCAACCCAGATGCCCTTCAATAGATGAATGGATAAAGAAACTGTGGTATATATACACAATGGAATATTATTCAGCAATAAAAGAGAATAAAATTGTAGGATATGCAGGTAAATGGATGGAATTGGAGAACATTATGCTAAATGAAGTAAGCCAATCCCCAAAAATCAAATGCCGAATGTTGTCTCTGATTACTGGATGCTGATACATAAGGGCAGTGGAAATGGGGAACATAGGAGAAATAGAATAACTCTGGATGGGCTAGGGGGGAGGTGGGGGAAGGGAAAAGGGAATGAGTGTAGTAAAGATGGTTGAATGAGATGGTTATCACTACCCTTGGTGCATGTATGAAGACACAAATGGTGTGACTATCTGGTTTGCAACCAGAGAAATGGAAAAATTGAGCTCTATATATGTACTATGACTTGAAATGCATTTAAACAAATTAATTTAAAAAAATAAAAAAGAACATGATAAAAATTCAACCACTATTCTTAATAAAACACTTAGCAAATAATAAATAGATACAGATACATTTATCAGATACATTTATATCTGATAAAACATGCTTCAAAAGAAACCTATAGTAAACATCATAATGGTGAGTTATTGAATACTTTAACTCTGACATTGGGAATAAACCAAGAACACACACTATCACCAACTCAACTCAACAGTATGTTAAAGACAGGCAATGAAAAATAGAAAATCCAATAGAAACTACAAGAAAACTTTTAATATCAATAAGAGAATTTAGAAAGATAAGCATGGATTTATATATGAGGAAAAATCCACAAAGAGGCAATGAAATGTAAAAATAATATCATTTGTTGTACTTCCATACTGATAGAAGAATATCATGCTAGACGACCACATCACAGAAAACAACACTGATACCAAAAAAACAAAAACAAAAACAAAAAAAAACTCCCTGAGGAATCAGAGAATGAACAAGAGTAAGCAGATTCTGTTTGGAATAGAGGGTTTGTTAAATAAATTTTTCAGCAGTAGTTATTTATGAGAAAAATATATTAGAAAAAAACTTTAAATAAACTAATATATAAAACATCCTGAAATTAAGCATTTCTGTCATAAGTTTTGACATAAAACTTTGTCATAAGTTTAGAACCTTTTTTAATGAATCATCCTGACACAGTATTTTTATCCTATTACTCAATATTTTATTCTATTACCTATTCTCTTCCTCTGTATAACTAAAGCCACTTGACACAATTCTATTAGCGTGACTTCACCCTTCCTGAATTTGAGGTCTTCTGTACGTCTTCCCAGTATTTCAAAAATTTGCTGGTATTCTTTCACAGAAAACACCCTTAAATTTAATTAAGAGAAAAAGTATTCAAAAATATTCTTAACTTTACACCAATAAAGAAATGTAAAAAAAAAATTGGCTTACCTTTAAACAAATGCAAGATAGGATTAGCAATTTCTTTAACCATTTAGACAAAACCAGTAAATAAATATTGTATCATGATAGGGTTGATTGAGGGAAAAAAATATGTAAAAGTTAAGTAAAGGATGTAAAAATTAAGGGCATAGTTCCTACAAGAGAGTTGAAAAGAACTGTGACTGTTAGCATGGGGACTAAAAACAGCATAGAAGGAAAAACACACAGAGGAAAGAACGAATTTTATTAAATTCATCTAATAGAAAGAGTTGCAAGCCATGTAATTTTAACAAATTACAGGGTTTTTAACAAAAATAAATGAACTAAATAGACAGATATCAAATTTATTTTAGGAATTAAATCTTCTGAAATAAGCATTTTTCAGAAATTCAAACATATTTAGACATTTCTACCCATCTGTCCATTTATCTAGAACATCTATATAATACCAAAACAAACAAAAAAAGGCAGAAATAGTTCTCTTCCTGAAGAGTTTGGAAAAAAAGCAGAAGGTATAAGCAATGAATCCAAAGCAAAAAATACATTTTAAGCCATTTCTTTAGAGCATTTTGTCTTGTTGTTCCAAATGTGAAACTTCTATTAAAACTTAAATATAGCATTTCTGTCCCTAGGCAATCTGCCTGAGACTCTCTCTGGAGTGTCTCTTCACTTTCTCTTTTACCTTGCTCTGATTATTATCTCTGCCTTTTACTTCTGCTTCTGCACAACTAGGGTAATTGCCCTGATCTTAGGCATTACACCCAATGACTTCATTGTCGACCCTTGACCTCTACTAAGAATACCACCAGGATGGCTACTATCAAGATAGCAGAAAATGAAGGAGGAGATGATGGAAGACATCTAGGCTGCAACATTCCAATCCTTCAGAGCCCAGAGAAGAAGCAGTGAAAGAAGAGCTGACCAGAGAGGTAGGTGACAGAGTAAACACCCTAAAACTCAATATTGGACAGGTTGAGACTTAGAGGGACCTGGAATTTGGTTACAAGAGCAGAAAATAAGGATAGAAGTCCTTGACCCTGAGTCATGACAAGGGCAGGTTATGGGGGAGGATAACAAAGAGATAAAGAGGAAAAGGAAACTCCCTTAAGCTTACTTCCTCAACATTAGTTGGAAAGAAAAGCAGACCAAGTTAAAACAGGATGATAGCAGCAAAGAATGAAGGAGATTGTACAATCTTGCCCTAAATTGTGGGCTGAAAATCTGTGCTGGGCAGGGCAGCCATTTTGTAGAGTCCACAGGTAGCCAGGCTTCCTAGAAGAAATTAAATCAATATAGTTTCTCCCTACCTTCAGATAATAAAAAAACAAAAGAGAATGCCTCCAAAATGGATTGTCTCAGTAATACATCTAAAACGAACTTGTAGAGGGATCTCTGCTAACTGAATGCTACCAAACTCTTCTCCCTTACCGTGGACAAGGGAATTTGGGTGGAGCCAACCCAAGAACAAATCATTCCAGGGGAGTAATAACACCAATCCAGTGGCCCCCACAGTGTCTGCAGGAGCTCAGGCAAAGATAGACCAACAGACACCCTACCCCCATTAGAGTGACACGTAAAATCCTGGTGGCTTTTGTGCCACAGACCACCTACATTCACAGGAGCTTAGATAGTGACACTAAAAGTGCCAGCAGAGGGGAACAAGCACTCAGCAACTTACAACCACTAGCCATACGAGCTCAGATGAAGCTCAGTCAAACTGACACTCCGCCGCATTCATTTACCAGTGATCTATATCAGCCAGGGTGGAGACTTCTGTGCCATATACCACCCACAGAAAGCCTGCATTTACAGGCCCCACAGTTGCAGAAGGTCACTAAGTTCTTTAATGCTGTGAAGAAGCCCCTGTAGAGGGGAGCAGGCACTTAGCATCCCAAAGCAGTCAGGAACAACTCTGAGCCCTGCATCCTGCACCCCCACATTTCTCAACCCATTCAATTGTACTTCTTCTAATGTCTTAAAGTATTAACTGAAATCATTGTTTGCTTCCCTAGTGTAGTTTATACTTGCTCCTTATAGACTCTCTTTTGTCTCTTGCATTACCTGCTTCTGAATGAACACCTCCCCCTCATTTTTCTTCTTTTTATCTTAGTTTGCATTATTTCTTTCTATATTCATTTCCTTTTACTTTTCTCCTTTTCACTGCCTACTTTTTCTCTTCTCCCCTTTTAAACTCCTGTATAGTGTAATAGTAATTTTAATAACTTCTAATAGCTAATTTCTTACTGTATTCAAGAACATTACTGCAATTTTATACCTTGATTAATGGAAATGTGGAGAATGTTTTCATTAAGTTTTTTTTTTGGGGGGGGTCCCAGGGATTGAACTCAGGGGCACTCAACCACTGGCCATATCCTCAGCCCTATTTTGTATTTTATTTAAAGGCAGGGTCTCACTGAGTTGCTTTGCGCCTCATTTTTGCTGAGGCTGGCTTTGAACTCATGATCCTACTGCCTCAGCCTCTGGGATTACAGGAGTGTGCCACTGTGCTTTTCTAAGGATCAGTACTACCTGGTTTTGCTCTGAAGTTACTGCAGTTAATAGGGTTTAGCATCTTCTTTCAAAGTGGTGATGATAATGGGTAGCAGAGGATACATTTTGAGTGGGAGTATCAATACTTGAATTTTCATTCAACCTTTTGTACTTAACAGAAAGACTCTCACTGAGTAGTCACTCGCATAAAAGTAGAAGATATAGTCATTCCAGAGAATGGGTAGATATGCAAATAAGAAAAAGCAAGAGAATAATCCACCTCAAACACCTCACAACATTTCAACAACTGAGTCCATTGACAGAATAGTGAAAGAAATGTTGGATAAAGAATTTAGAAAGTTGATAGTCAAAATGCTCAAGGAATTAAAAAAAGAAATAAAAAATGAATTAAGCTCAATCACAATAGCTAAACTATGAAACCAACCTAGATACCTTTTAACAGATGAATGGATAAAAAAATTTTGGTACATGTACACAATGGAATATTACTCCGCATTAAAACAGAATAAAATAATGGCATTTGCAGGCAAATGGATGGAGTTGGAGGCTATCATGCTAAGGGAAGTTAGCCAATCCCAAAAAACCAAAGGTCGAATATTCTCTCTAAGTGTATTCTGATCCATAATGGGGTGAGGGGCATGGGGAGAATGGAGGGACTTTGGGTAAAGGGGAAGGAGTGAGGGAGAGGGAACATGGGGGCAGGAAAGATGGTGGAATGAGATGCACATCTCCCTTGGTACATGTATGAGTGCACATGTGGTGCAACTCTACATTGAGTATAATGAATGAGATGGAAATCCAAATACAGGAGGCATTTATTCAAACTGAAAAGATTTTTTAAAAGATTTTCTCCAAGACACATTATAACTAAAATGTCTAACATACTTAATAAGGATATAATTTTAAAAGCCACAAGAGAAAAATGGTAGGTCACATTTAGGAGTAAGTCAATTGAATTTTCTACTTTCTCAGCCTAGACCTTAAAAGCCAGGAGGCTTGGAATAATATATAACAGGCCCTGTAAGATAATGGATGCCAACCAAGATTATTATATAAGCAAAACTGTCCTTCAGAATTGGAGATGAAAAAACCTTCCGTGATAAGCAGAAATTAAAAGAATTCATAATCACTAAGCTAGCACTACAACATAATAGAACATTTCATGCAGAAGAAACAAAAAATAAATATCAAAGATAACATATGGATGAATCTCACTAGAAAAGTAGTCAATTAAAGGAGAATCAAGTCTGAGTTAAATATTAGAAATAAATAAAAATGGCAGGAAATAAAATTAATCTCTATAATAACACTGAATTTCAATAGTCTAAACTCTTCAATCAAAACATATTGATTTAAAAAATGGATTAAAAAACCAGGCCCAACCAAAGGTTGTTTGCAAGAGACTCACCTTATAGACAAAGACATCCACAGGCTGAAGGTGAAAGGATGATAAAATACCAGGCAAATGGAGACTAAAAGCAGGCAGAATTAATTTCTCTTATATCTGACAAAGTAGATTTCAAGCCAAATCAATCATAAAAACAAAGAAGGTCACTTCATACTGGTCAAGGGAAACACTCAACAAGATATAATGATTGTAAGGATGTATGGCCCATACATTGGTGCACCTACATCATTAAAACAAATCCTACTCAATGTAAAGAATAAAATATATCACAATACAATAATACTGGATGATTACAACACAGCTCTCTCAAGAATAGATAGGTCATCCAGACATAAACTAAGTAAATATCCTTCAAAACTAAAAAATACTATTAATCAAATGGACCTATAGACTTCTGTAGACTATTTCATCCATCAACAACTAATTCACTTTCTCTCAGCAGCACATGTAACCATCTCTAAAATACACCATATTTGAGGATACAAAGCAAGTCTTACCCAATACAAAAAAAAAGATAACCCCTTGCATCCTAACAAATCATGAAGAAATAAAATATCAATAACAACATAAAAAATTGAAAACATTTTAGACACTGGAGACTGAATAGTACACTTTTTTATTTGTTCTTATTAGTTATACATAATAGTAGAATGTATTTTGACATATTATACATATAAGGAATATAACTTCCCATTCTTCTGGTTGTACATGATGTGGAATTACATTGGTCCTGTATTTGTATATGCAATGGGAAACTAAAGTCCTATTCATTCTACTATCTTTCCCATTCCCATTCTCCCTCCCTTCCCTTCATTCCCCTTTGTCTAATCCAAAGTACATCTAATCTTCTCTACCCACTCCCTTATTGTGATTTAGCATCCACATATCAGAGAAAACATCTGGCCTTTGGTTTCTTGGGATTGGCTTATTTCACTTAGCGTAATAGTCTCCAGTTCCATCCATTTACTGGCAAATGCCGTAATTCCCTTTCTCTTTATGGCTGAGTAGTATTCCATCACGAAAATGCACCACATTTTCTTTACCCATTCATCTGTTGAAGGGCATCTAGGCTGATTCTATAGTTTAGCTATTGTAAATTGAGCTGTTACAAACATTGATGTATTTGTGGACCAATTGTGTTCCTTCTTCTGTGAAGGGCCTTTTCAGTTCCTTTGCCCATTTATTGATTGGATTATTTGCTTTTTTGGTGTTAAGTTTTTTGAGTTCTTTATATATCCTGTAGATTAATGCTCTGAGTTGCAGGTGGCAAAGATTTTCTCCCAATCCGTAGTCTCTCTCTTCACATTCTTGATTGTTTCCTTTGCTATGAAGGAGCTTTGTAGTTTGATTCCATGCCACTTGTTGATTCTTCATTTTACTTCTTGCACTTATTTTGCTTAGCATGATATTCTCCAGTTACATCCGTTGACCTGCAAATGCAACCTAATGGGTTAATATTTTCTACAGATATTATAACCTTATTTTGTGTTAGCAGACAATTAAAATAAGTTAATCCAAAATAGTAATGTGATAAAAAATAAAATGGAAAACTCTAATTCTTCATAATCCTGAGAAAGACACAACAGCAAGTTTTCCAATCCACATTTATGGAATTTACTTATAGCCCTGTGTTGCTAATAAAAATAGGCTGATATTCTTCCAAGATAGAGTAAGTTTTAACAAACTTCACACAAGCAACTGCCTCTGGAAACTCTGTCAAAGATTTCTACTTGGGCTCCTAACACAGAAACATATCCGTAGCAAGTTCTTGATAAAAATGTTTTTCTCTTTCCTAAGCCCATTCTATTCCATTCATTTTGTCTATATTTTATTGAACAACAAAATAATTGAATTCAATAAAAGAAAAAGAACTATTGAAGACATGGTACTTCTGTATACCATTGACATGCTTTGTCCATCTATTCTCAGGTAAGATTTCATTTTAAAAATATCAAAATAAATTGGCTTGGAAAAACAGGCTTTGAAGCTATACAAAATGTACAGGAAACATAAAATGCTGAAAACTACATGGTTTTACAAAAGAATTATTTAAACAGTAAATACTATGAAACCTTTATTTTTATTTCATGCCAAATGTATTCTAAGTGAAACATAACACTTCCTGTTCATATTTTGACAATCCCACTGACAGAGTCATACTATTCCAAGTGACACACAGATATCTGCTCAACTGTATTAAAGTAAGACTGTCCTTAGTAAAATCATAAAGGATCTTCCCAATTCTTCCATGTCTGTACCAATTAGTTTGACCTTATTACAGTTAGTCTAACAAGATAGAAAGATACATTTCAATTCTTCTGGTGCACATGAGAGAGAGCTATAGATATCTACCAAAAAACAGTCTTGTCAAGATTGTTTGAGGACATACAAACCAAAATGCTACTCCCCTATACACACCTAGTCCAGTTAAATTCCTAGAATGGGTCTTGTTAATATATCCCATCAATACACCTCTATGAATCAAAGAAAAAGACAATAGGCCCACTTCAGTATTTTCCACGTGTATCTTCCCAATGTCACAGATCTTTGTTATAATTTGGATATTGAATGTTCCCCAAAAGGCCTATGTTGAAGGCTTGGCCACTCTCCTGTGGTGCTATTAAGAGACCTCTAGTGGATGGGATCTAGTGGAAGGAAGGTAGATCATTGGGCTTGTGCCCTTGAAGGGAATATTAGGATCCTGTCCCCTTCCCCTCTCTCTTTGCTTCCTAGCCACCATGAGGTGAAAAGTGCTACTCTACCATGTGCACCCACAATGATGTACTGTGCTATCATGGGCCCAAAGCAAAGGGGCCAAGCAGCCAAAGACTGAAACCTTTGAACCATGAATCAAAATAAATATCTCCTCCTTATAAGTTTATTTATCTCAGGTATTTGTCACAGTTACACAAAGCTGCCTAACACAGTTGTTTTTATTTTTGTATTTTCATTTTCCATGAAAATTGGAGTACTTGATGAATTTATCAAGATATTTAGCAGGTAAGAATAAAATTCTGAAGGACATATCTCAGCTCTGTCAATACATTATGGCTTACCCTCTAAGACTTAATTTCCTCATCTACAAAAGAGGCATAATAATACGTACATTAAATTTTTGCAAAATTATATAAGAATAATAATGCCTACATAAGATTTTTTGCAAAAATTGAATTTGGACTGAAACCTCTGGAGTCATGAACCCATGAACCAAAATAAACTTTTCCTACTTGTAAGTTCTTTTATCTCAGGTATTCTGTCACAACAATGGCAAGCTAATTAATTCAGAGACAAATGAATATAATATATGAATCTGACCTCACAACTTCCTTACTGCTTATTAAGTCCCATGAGTCTATTTTATGCAGTCTCCTGTGGGAAAAGAAGTGAGTTCACTGAAACAGATGATTTTCTGAATTCTACCTAGGTAATGGTGCTTTATTTAACTTCCCATCTATAAGACTACACTTCCACTTCTACGAAGTTGTAAAAATGATATTTAGTCATTTCTCTGTAATCTTAATTAACTTCAAATGTAAACTTTTATATCAAGGGCGAACTACTAAATATTCCAAATTTTAGAATTTCTAAAGATATTAACTACTTACAAATTATACAATGTTTGAGACTTTCTCCAAATATAACTTTGCAAGACAATTTTGAAATGAAAATTTAAGCACGTGTATGAAAATTTATGGTGCTTCATTAAATTCCGTCTATAAACTTTGTTCTTCCTCAGTTTCTCTTAGAAATTTTCTCTTGAGTACTGTATTTGGTTAAATATTTTTCTGAATATGTCTCTGAAGATGTTTCCGGATGAGATTCACACTTGAATTAATAAAGCACATTGCCCTATATAATGTGGGTTGGCCTCCAGTCCATTGAAGATCCAAATAGAATAAAAGAGTGTATTGAGAGTATTCACTTTCTGTGCCTGATTATCCTCAAGCTGAAACACCAGTCTTCCACTTTTGGACTTGGATTTGAAGACTGCTACTATTTGCTCTCCCATTTCTCAGGCCTGTAGAGTCAGACTGCAACTCTCCTGAATCTTGAGTTTGTGTGCTGCAGATCCTAGTTCTTCTCAGCCTAATCTCTTATGATAAATATATTATTGCTTCTACTTGTGTAGAGAACAGACTAATACATATTGCAGGTACAAAACTGAAATGATTATTTGTTCATTTTATTAGTCATATACTTCTTTATTGCTTTGCTTAACTTAAGAAAGAAGCTGATTAGTGGATGCTGATGAATAAGGGAGGTGGGAATGGGAAACATAAGAGAAATAGAGAAACACTGGACACGACATGGGGGAGGTGGGGGGCAGGAAAGGGGAATGGGTATAATAAAGATG
>PVHX01016477.1:0-43137 GCA_004024805.1 Geosciurus inauris | reverse complement strand
ATGAAAAATGAATCCAAGAGGGGCTGACTAGTACTTGAGAGGGTGACAGTGAGTTGGGGAGGACTGGTAGGGAGGAAGAGATGTAGGGTACAGCAAGCAACAATAGCAAGAAAACTAAAACCTATGTAAGTGGTAGAAACAGGACTATCTAGTGCCCCTCCAGTATTCGGTTCAGGAGTCCCAATCTACTATATCCCACCGTAAAACAAATCTTTGGATTCACAACTGTTGGGGATTAGAGGGTAGGAGGAGTGGGAGAGAAACGAGGGGAGGATAGAGAAAGATGGGAAAGAACAGAGAAATAAAGGACAAAGATTAGACAGTAGAAATATCGGGAGAGAAAGATAAAGGATAAAATGCAAAGTGAGAGTGGAAGAGCATAGAAGGAAAAAAAGGGAGGAAGTAAAGAGAGAGAGAGGGAAAAAAATGAAAGGAAAAAAAAAAAACCAAACAGACAAACAAACAAGCAAAACAAAAAACAAACAATCAATATACAAGAACAGTCTCAAAGTGAATAGACAGGTATGTTTCCTTTTACTTCCAGTAGGTGGCGTTGTTCGTTGCTTGCTGGACTTACTCGGCTCGTGTTTCGCGTGTGAGAGTCCCAACCTGGTTAATTTCTGGTTCGCTGGTGAAGCCGTCCGTGGAAGATTGTACAGAGTTGTTTTCCAATGTCCCACTTCGATTATACTCCCAGAGGCTCGCAGTAGCTGTCTCCAATCTTCTGTTGTCTGTGTCCCCATGGAAGTTCCTTTTAGCAGATCTGCTCCCTCCACTGCTTTGTTTGCTCTGCACTCTGGAGCAGAACTGGTGCGGTCCCAATCTTCCTTTGTAGCGCTGCCTTCGCTGGCGGTCGTGGGACCACGCGAGCTTGCTTAGATCCTGTGCGGTTGATTGGGTTTTGGATCCAATTTTCTCGAGTAGACACAGTTCCTGCCCCCGGTGAGTTCTGCGGCGCCGCGGGGGTCGCACTGCCCCGCAGCCACTTGCGGCCGCTGCTGCTGGAGACGCGCTCTGGCGAAGACCTCTTGCACTGCTTTCACGCGAAAGTGAAATTTTCTGTGATGATGACTGTAATTTACTGCCGAAAAGTTGGGTGGAAGAAATTTTTGTCGCAAAATTTTGATCTATAGTTTGGTGAGACTGGATGGTACCTCTCTCTACGCCGCCATCTTGCCCCGCCTCCCCTCACTTTATTTTTATTGATGCATTATAGTTGTATGTACATACTGATTGGATTTTTTTATTACCTGCTCAAAATACACAATATAATTTATTTATTATTTTTGAGATAGAGTCTCACCAAGTTGCACAGGTTGGCCTTGGCCTTGTGAGCCTCTTGCCTCAGCCTACCAAGTAGGTGGGGTTACATCTCACACAGCTCTTGATTGTTCCTTGAGACTTTCCTTCTGGGGCTTTCCAGCCTGCTCCAATCTGGGTTTCTTGGTCTAGGTCTACAAACAGTTCTTGTTTCAGGGCTTTCCTTTACCATTTTGCCTCTTGTTACTAATTTTATGCTACCCTTATCCCCTACATTTACTCCCTTATTTTACTAAAGCTTGTTTTTTGATAGCTTTTTAAAGAAAGATCACGTGGGTGGTAGTTTGTTTTTGTGGGGATTTTTTGTTTGTTTGATTTTTTTTTTTTTTTTTTGAGTTCTTATTTGAAAATGCTTTTAATTCCACAATCACTTTGATTGGGACCCTGGCTAGCTATATAGACTTTTGAGTTGAAAATTAGATTTTTTTTATAATTTGCAGATGTTGCATTTTTCTTTTAAAAGTTCTATGTTATTCTGATCCTTTGTATGTGGATTTTATGTTTGTTTCATTTGTGTGCTTAGCTTAGGATCTTTTTCCTGTTTTCCACCTTCTCCTCTTTATTTTTCCCTCTAATTTTTCAGACATTACTTTTTGGTTGTGGATGAACCTTTAGTTTTATTTATTTATTTTTATGTGGTGCTGAGAATTGAAACCAGTGCTTCATGCATGCTAGGCAAGCCCTCTACCACTGAGCCACAACCCCAGCCCCTCAGCTGTTACTTTTTTGAAAGTACTGTCAGCTATTTCATCTCTGTTCTGTACCCTCTTCTCATGTGTGGTATACTAAAGTTCACAGCCTATCCTGCAATTAAACCAGCTTCCTGTACTTAGCCAGAGAACATGTAGCTCCTTATACAAATCACTGCAAGGCCATAAATACCCTAGTTTGAGTCTATCATGCACACATCTTTGCATTTCTTTCTTCAAATACCAGCCCTTGTGGAAAATGTTCTCAGTGAGGGAACTACCTATTCCCACTCAGAGTACTGTGTAATTTTTTTTTAAAGATACTCCTGCTTAGAGTATATAGACTGTGAAACCCATGTAGCCAAACCAGCTTCTTACATTCTCTCCTATTTGATGGTATCTGTTTCTTACCAGTAGCAGAAAAAAGTTTCTGCACTCTAGGTATGGCACAGCTGAAAAAGTAAGTAAATAAGCTTCATCTGAGCAAGAATTAGGTCTGCACTTTTATATTTGAGAGAGTTTCTGGTTCAGAGTCTTTTGTCCATTCTAAGCCCTTAATAATTACTTAGCAGATGAAAGAGTAGAGGACTAATAATAGGCTGTTTATTTCCTTACAGTAGGATGTGTAGACATTTTAGGTCCATGTTAAATAGACTGTTCCCTCACCTGTAGTCTGACTGGTCTTAGATCATGGTTGAATGTTTCTTGGAGTCAGTTGAACAGTGACTTCATGCTGTGGTCAGACTTGTATACCTTGTCATTTGACAGAGCACTACTATCCTCGTAAAGATAACTTGGGCCCTGGCATCATTTCTGCTGATTTGTAGGTATGCTGATATGTAGTAGACTCACAATTGTTTAATCAACCATAAGAAGAAACCTCATTCTGTTTTATGAAGGTTGTTTGATTTTGTAATAATTCTCTTGATATATGGTCTCATTAGTTTAAGGATCTTTTTTTAAAGTCATTTTATTAAAATATGTTTGCATAATTTGTCCGTTTTTTATATGAAATGAGTAAAGCTAAAGAGTGAAATTTCTGCCTTTTAATTCTTTTTATCCTATTGTGGTATATATGAATTTTCAAATATTATCTGAAGAAATTTTCCATCCTTGATTAGGTTTTTAAAAATTTAGCCATTTTAGGCCTACATTTTAATGATTTTTAGTATATTTGTGGAGTTATACAGCCATCACAATTTAATTTTAGAATACTTTTATTCCTTAAAAAGAAATCTTATACTTCTTAGCATTCGTTCTCCTTATCTCTAATTCTAGGTAACCACTAACTTACTGTATCTATAAATTTGCCTATTCTGTATATTTTATGTAAAAGAAGTCATGTAATGTGGGCTTTTCTGTCTGTTCTTTTACTTAACATAAGATTCTCAAGGTTCATCCATGCCATAGAATATTTCAGTACATCATCCCTTTTCTTTCTTTTTTTTTTTTTTTAAAGATTTTTTTTTTTAGTTGTAGATGAACACAATGTCTTTATTTTATTGCTTTGTATGTGGTGCTGAGGATCGAACCCAGGGCCTCACGCATGCGAGGCAAGCGCTCTACCGCTGAGCTACAACCCCAGCCCCACATCATCCCTTTTCATTGCAAAAATAATATTCCATTTTATAGTTATAAAAGTTTATTTACCACTTGATGGACATTATGAATAATGCTGCTATGAACATTCATGTGCAAGTTTTCGTGTGGACATATAGTTTAATTTCTCTTGGGGATATATACTAAGGAGTGGGAAAGGTAGCATAGAAAGCTTAGGAAGAGGGCCTCAGTAATTTTTAAGAATGCAAAGGGATGCTACGACTGAAATGTTTGAGAACTTCTACATTATAGACACACAAGACCACTAGGCAGGTTTGTATATATTTTAACTTATTTTCAAATGGTACATCTTGCCATCCCAAGAGAAATTTCAACAGTGGTTGAATATTCATAAAATCATTGAATAAGAGTATACTTTCAATTAGGTAGTTAAACAATAATACTAACAGATAGAATTTCAGCTATAAAGAGGACTCATTTTGCCTCTTTGTGGAGGAGGAAATTATTGGTTAAGTTGCAATATATTTATTAGAAACAAGAGTTTTATCATTTCTAGTTAGTTTTGTATATGAACAGTGGCCTTACCATTGTATGCTATAAGAGCTCTCAATTTCATGCTCAAATTAACTGTTGGAAATAATTTAGCTAAAAAATGGACTCTGTGGAGAAGTCAGGAATGTTCATAAGGAGCCTCCTGTTAGGCACGGTGTGAGGCTTGCAGTGCTGCTGGTGCCAAGACTGAGAGACTTCCTTTGGGGGAGACTCAGGAAAGAAGGCAGTATCTTTTGAGAATTGCAATAGAAATGAATGAGGCGGAGTGCATTTCATAGGAAGACAGCACTGAGAGCAAAGAGAAGGAGGCATGAAGCTTCTGGATCTTTTAGGGAACAGCAAGAATGGAACAGCAAGAATGGAACAGCATCCATTCTGCAGGAGGGAGCAGGAACTGAGAGAATGGACTTGTATTTTAGGCAGATAACCCTGGCAGCATTATAAGGGGGCCCAGATAGGGGAGATTTACAAGCTGGACCAGTTAAAGGACTTACATTTTCTTGAACTGATGGTTGAAGTAATCAGAGACAGACTTGATGGAACTTGTACCTGTTTAGAGGAAGGGAAAAACCAGTCTGGCGTTTTGGGGTAGGGGTGGAGTTCATTATGTGTGATTGGAAATCCTGGAGGAAGAGCAGGTTTGGGGCTAGAAGGTGGGATGGATTTTACAATTTCTTTAAAAATAAAAATACTCTATTTCATTTATTTAAGACTTATTCTTCCTTTTCCAGATATCATCGACCCCGCCATTCTACGCCCAGGTCGGCTGGACAAAACACTCTTTGTGGGTTTGCCACCCCCAGCAGACCGTCTTGCCATCTTAAAAACTATCACAAAAGTGAGTAAAGGAAGTGGTGTATTTTTGGATATGTTTCTCTCAATAACCACAGTTACAACAGGTAACTAATTCAGGATGACTGAATACTTTCTTTACTCTAACTTTAAATATTTGTCCAGTTCAGATCTCCCAAAAAGGAAAGTGAGCTATTTTTGATCATTTAAAATCCTCTCCAGTTTTATTTTTATTTGCTTAGAGTGAAGGTAATTTAAATAGATTAGAAAACTGAGAAGCTGGGTGCGGTGGCTTACGCCTGTAATCCTAGCACTTAGGGAGGCTGAGATAGGAGAATTGCAAGTTCAAAGCCAGTCTCAGCAATGGCGAGCGCTAAGCAACTCAGTGAGTCCCTGTCTCTACATAAAACACAAAATAGGGCTGGGGATGTGACTCAGTGGTTGAGTGCCCCTGAGTTCAATCTCCAGTACCAAAGAAATCACATTTTCTTTCTTTCTTTCTTTTTTAAAGAAACAGGGTTTTTTTTTTGGTACCAGGGTTGGAACTCAGGAGCACTCGACCACTGAGCCACATCCCCAGCCCTATTTTGTGTTTTATGTAGAGACAGGGTCACTCTGAGTTGCTTAGTGCCTTGCCGTTGGAGGATAGATTTCAACATGGTGTCATCAAAACTGAATTTTTCTCTGGATGATTATGTTGTGCTTACATCCATGTACTTTTCAGCTCCAAATGCTTTTATTCCATTTCAACCATAAAAGCAGCAATCAAAGATTTAAAGGAATAGAAAATATGATTTCAGGGCTGGAGTTGTGGCTCAGCGGTAGAGCGCTTGCCTAGCATGTGTGAGGCACTGGGTTCAATTCTAAGCACCACATATAAATAATAAGTGAATAAAATAAAAAGATCCATCAACAACTAAAAAAATAAAAAAAGGCCGGGCGCGGTGGCTCACGCTTGTAATCAGCACTTTGGGAGGCTGAGACAGGAGAATCGCGAGTTCAAAACCAGCCTTAGAAATGGTGGTTCTATTCCTAGTATTTTGAGAAGTCTCCATACTGGTTCCCAAAGCAGTTGTACTAGCTTGCAGACCCACCAACAATGAATGAGAGTACATTTTCCCTATATCCTCACCAACTTTTCCTTCAGAATTATAGGTATCGATGACTTATTTGGACCTACCATATCCTGTTTCCTCAATAATCTGCAAATTAAATAACATGCATATGTACTCAATATTTTTAGCAAAATATAATATTTTTCAGTAAGTTGGGGAGCAGTATCTTCCCAAAGTAGATATATTTTTCTCCGGATAATATTTATAAGGATTATTTTAATCATAAACTACAGTAGCTTGACTTTTGACCCATATCTAAGTATAAACACACCCAGTAACAAACTGTTGCTCTATTTGTATTACAGCTTTTAAGATGCCTATACAGAGCTGGGCAGGGTGGTGCATGCCTGTAATCCCAGCACTTCAGGAAGCTGAGGTAGGAGGATTGCAAGTTCAAAGTGCCTCAGCAAAAAACGAGGTGCTAAGCAACTGTGAGACACTGTCTCTAAATAAAATACAAAATAGGGCTAGGGTTATGGCTCAGTGGTTGAGTGCCCCTGAGTTCAATCACCAGTATTCCCCCCACCCCAAAAAAGATACCTATACAGAATTGATTTTTCTGTTTTTAAAAAAAAACTAATAAGATTTGGATGCAAAATACAAAGGAGGAGGCAAGTTACCCCAGATTGCACTATGGCTAAATAATGTATATGGACATTTAGTGCAGACAGGGTTGTTTCTATGCAGCAGGGTTGTTTAAGTGATTGAGTGAATGAAAAAGAGGGGGAATAAACGTGTAATATATTATTTAAAGAAAGTTAATTTTATTTGAGAATTAAAAGAACACATTGAAAGAGATAAATTCTTATAAATGTTTATAAATCTTTGTTATAAAAGGTTTTCTTTTCTAACATTGCTCTGAGAGTTTTTAAAA
This sequence comes from Geosciurus inauris, assembly GCA_004024805.1. Taxonomy (NCBI): domain Eukaryota; kingdom Metazoa; phylum Chordata; class Mammalia; order Rodentia; family Sciuridae; genus Geosciurus; species Geosciurus inauris. The sequence goes on along the minus strand of PVHX01016477.1, from coordinate 36,235 downwards.
AAGGATTAGAAAACAGAAAGCAGAGGAAGTCATTATTTTTAATTACACATTTCATCATTTCATTTTAGACAAATCAGTTAACAAGGTGATTCACAACATTCTTTTTTTTGTTTTTTTTTGGTACCGAAGATTGAGCTCAGGGGTACTCAAACCACTGAGCCACATCCCCAGCCTTCTTTTTGTGTTTTATTTAGAGATAAGGTCTCACTGAGTTGCTTAGGGCCTTGCCTTTGCTAAGACTGGCTTTGAACTTATGATTCTCCTGTCTCAGCCTCCCAAAGTGCTGGGATTATAGGCGTGTGCCACCATGCCTGTCAACAACATTCTTATCTTCCCTTCTACCACTGCACAATTTTTGTTGCTTATATATATGTCTGTGGCCAGTTTACATTATGTCCAGCAGTCATAATCTTAGCTTAATATTTAAATAGATCTAGTACTTGCAACAGCAATTTCACCATTTTTTCTACTTAATTTGTTTCATCTTTTGTCTGTATTTCCTCATTAGCTTTATTATTTTATTCTGTTTATTCAGTGTATTCATTTGTATTCCTTAAATTCTTCCATGATTAAATAACATCTGTCTGTTGTCTTTATATCTGGTTAACGGGTTAGCTGGAAATAATTTTTGTTCGCTCACAGTGTTCCCTGTTGTCTTTGTAAGTATTGCAGTGTGATTTTTTTGGATTCTGAACGTGTCTGTAAATATGTCTGAGGCCAGTCCAGTGATCTCACTTACCTGGTGCCATGTCCCAGGGATGCATAGTGTTATGAGAAATGGTGTAACTTTGTAATTCTTCCTTATTCTGCTGAAATCCCTTGATTGGTGTGTCTGAGGACTTTCTTTAACCTTCTCTAGGGATATACTCTCCTCAGGCTGCTGCTCTTCACATTTGAGTGTCAGTGGACATTCCCAAGATTTTGTCACCTTACCCTCTTTCCTCAGTGCTCCTTCCTCACAATGGAGGCTTGATGACGAGCCACCCCAGAACTTTCCCTTTTCATTCCCCTCCACTTTCAACATTTGCAACATGTAGGTTTTCCCCTTTTTTATTTGGTTGCTTTGGGTAAACTTTTAAACTTTTAACTTTTTTTAAAGTATTTTCTTTGGACGTTGGCAAAGGAAGACCATGATCCAACTTTCACGGACCACAATAACCTAAAACTGCATTGGATAATGTTCATAACTGTCTCCAAAAGGAGGGAGAATGGATGAGAAGAGAAGGCTGATCAGCTTTGTGGTTTAAGAAACTCCCACTAATGGAGGACAGGGTGGAGGACAAGATGGTTCAACCAAAAACTGAAATTCAGTATACCAGAACTAAGGCAGTATCAGGGGATAGTAAAAGGGACTCAAATGGAAAGTGTTTAAAGTCTTTAATTAATAGGACACTGGATAACTGTAGAGTTGAGGGAGAACAAGAAGGCAGGTAAATTCTCTGCATGAGCATTACCCAAGTGATGATGTCTAATAGGAAGTTGGATTCATGGCTGGGAGTTCAGAAGAGTCCTTTGGCGAGGTTATAGTTTTGCCTGTCATCAGCATATTACTGGTGGTCAAAAGTGTGAGAATGCATTTCTTAGTTCAGTGTTTGTCAATACAGTTTTTTTTTAAAAATACTTTTTAGTTGTTAATGGATCTTTATTTTATTCATTTGTACGTGGTGCTGAGGATCGAACCCAGTGCCTCACGCATGCTAGGCAGGCGCTCTACCACTGAGCCACAACCTCAGCCCTTGTCAATACAGTTTTACCACCACTCCACTCCATATCCCAGGGGACATTTTGAATTGTCTGTGAGATGTTTGTCACCAGGAAAGGAAGTGTGCTACTATCAAATATCCTACAGCAAAGAGGAGAGCCAGACACACAACCCAAAGAACTATCTAATCCCAAATGCCAATATTCCAAGGTTAACAAAGCCTGCTTTACTTCTATATACTTATTTCTCTGTTATCAAGTAAGTTTAGTGGCATTTTCTTTTGATTTCCTTGGCTCCATCATTAGGAACTACAGCAATGAGATTTTGTTCATTTTGGTTAATGTGTATTTAGATACATGTGTATACAAGTAAGCATATACACACTCCCAGTTTCTTCATATGAATTTCCTGTAGACATGGTGACATGAAAATGACACACACTTGCATATGGGATATCACCAGCTAAAGAAAATGAGTAGAGCTCTGTCTATTTCTGGATGGGAAGCCTGTAGTGTTCAGAGCCTTACAAGTTTGGATCCAGAAGAATGGTCACCTCATCATTTCAGATACTGGTTCATTCCATAATGATAACCACATCATGGAGCAACTTTAAAATTCCTTTGTGTAGAATTTCATCACCATTCCAAAAAATTGTGAGCCCTCATACCAACGTTTGAATGCTTGTGTCTGCTTCAAGAATAAAATGATAAAATAATGTAATAAAATATTTACCTAAAATATTTACTTAGTCAACAAGTACTTACTAAAAACTAAGTCTATCCTTGATTCTGTGTATACTGTTAAGCAGACCAAGAACCATAAGACACAGTCTTTAGCAGTAAGGAGCTTGCCTTCAGATGAAAAGATTATATGAATGTATATGAAACAACAACAGTCATTAATTCATTCCTGAGGAGGAAATAAAGGAAAGTGAGTAGCTTAGCAGTTTCAATTCTATCTAGAAGAATAAAGAAAAAATTCAAGAAGAACATATGCTGAAATATTAGTTGTGCTTGCTGTGGGGTAGGATTATAGGTTTTTTGGCTATGTCAGTGCTATCCACCCAACCGGCCCCAGGAATATAGCATGTGAGGCATGTGGTTAGGGAGAATGCACTCCAAGAGAACTGGGGAAGGGGGCATTTGAGTAAGAGGGTATTGGAAAGGACTTAAATGGGTTTATGTTAGATTTGGGAAAAGTTTAATATGATGCCTTACTTTCAATTGTTGTTCAAAAGCACGTGTTATTCTGTGGGTTGGTGTCCCCTTAAATGTTACCTAGAATAGTGAAAGACCTGTGATTGGTAAAGAAACAGCAGTTCCTTCTGTTGGCCAGGATGGTGGATTGTTTGGTCATTTTTATCTTGGACAGTGTTCATGCTTTGTCCATGCTCGGACATTACAGAGTGGTCTTGTTGTCTTGGCTCATCAGAATCACACAGTAGTCTTGTCTGAAGTCCATGTTCTAAGGGATTATTTCCGTTCAGCAGAATGCCACAGCCTCCCTATGAGGGCCCAGCCAGCATGGAGCACCAGTAGGGCCCACCTGATCCTCTCAGGCCACTTGCTGGATGTTGGGATCTGCTTTTCTCTTTCTCACCTGCTTTATGTAATCTCCAATAGCACATGGGATATACGTTGGGAAGAACCATGTGCTTTGTGATAGTCAGGGAAAGGCTGAGAGGTTCTATGAACATTAAAACCCTCATAATGGCTCATGCCTTCCTTGGTAGCACCCACCTCTTTACCCCATACCTCCTCCAGTGGGGTGATTGCAGTTGCTCAATGAGGTATGTTCCAGCAAGACCTTTCTAACTCAGTAACTGTTGGGAAAGTCCCAGTTCTTCTCCATTTGCAGTACCCCTGTGAAATGTTCACCATCACTATTTAAACCATTTCCCCCTCCCAAATGTAGCATGAAATTATATATACTCAATTGGAAATAAGGTAGTATCTCCTTCAATGATCAAAACATTTGAAAATAATGGAGATTAAGGAACTTCCTAAGAATGCATTCAGTTGCAGATATGAACTTTGGAACTCAGGTTTCTGATGCCTAGTCCAATTTTATTTCTGTGTTTTATATCTTCTTTATTGAGGCATAATGGAATTATGGAAAAATGGACATATTATTAAGTGTCCAGCTCCACAAATTGTTACAAAGAAAGCCTCCATAACAAGAAAGAACATTATCCTTCATGTTCATGGAGGGAGACAGTAGAATGATAGTTGCCAGGGGCCAATGACAGGGGCCAGAGCAGGAGGGATGGTGAACTAATGTCTGATAGAGGCAAAGTTTCATTCTAGGAAGACGAGGATAAGTTCGGGAAATGGCAGGATGTTGATGATTACCCACCAATGTAGATTTACTAATAGAAGCTTCATGTTTCATCAGATCACAGCAGCTAGCAGAGCTATGGATTTTGCAGGTCTTGAACAGGCCCTGCTAGGGGTCCCTGAGAGGCTGGTGTGTGAGTGGGCAGAGTGGTGATTGCGTAAGGTGGCTCCACACCTGGCCTCCTGGCTCTCTGACAGAATCCCAGGCTGGGAGCACCCTGGGATTTAGATATTTCACACTAAGATAACTTTAATGGCATTTTTATGCATTTTGTGTATATGATTCTTCTCACAGTTATTTCATGAGTTAATATATGCTATAAAGGAAAGAATGTGTACAATCTATATGTTAGTTATGAATCTGAACAACAAGCCAATACTGAGGAGCATACCATCTAGCTGCCATACATTGTAAGTCATTTAAAACTGTGTTTTGTTTGCTCTGTCATGGAAGCTGCAAAAAATGTTTTTAAATATGTACTGTTGTGTACATGGCACTTTGCTAAGTGTTGAAATTCTAAGATGTTCTGATCCTTGTCATTTCTAACATCTCTTGATATGAGCTGAATGGGAATTGGTTCCAAAGTCAGGGTTGTTTTTTGATACAGGATCAAGAGAGAACATATTGAGCACAGAGGCCTTGGGGCTTTCAGTGGAGAGCAGGTGGGTTAGTGCTCATTCCCACCTGCCTGGGTTCAGTATTATTCTCTCGTGACAGCCAGCTTCAGATCAGAAGTCAGCGCTCCTCCAGTGACCGCCATGTTTAATCAGGGAACGGAAGTGCTGCTTCACCTGTGGAGAGGTTGAGCTGCTGGGTTTTGTTCTTGTTTGAGAGGTTGTTTTCCTGGGACTGCACATGAACTCTTGAAACTTCATAAGCATAAACGGGTTGCCTCTAGCTTGCGCACATTTGGAGTCTGCTCCTTACCTTCATTTCTCAAAATTGAAACTTGTGGCACTCACAACACTGGTTTGGGAATAACATCTGGTTTGGGAGTTGGTTCTCTTCACTGAATTCAGCAGCCACTCCTCTTCAATAAGAGCCTGTGATGTGAATGTGTAAGGGTCTTTAAGCCCTAATGAGCCGAGTGCAGTGGCGCACACCTGTAATCCCAGCACTTTGGGAGGCTGAGACAGGAGAATTGTGAGTTCAAAGCCAGCCTCAGCAACAGCGAGGCACTAAGCAACTCAGTGAGACCCTGTCTCTAAATAAAACACAAAAATAGGACTAGGGGTGTGGCTCAGTGGTTGAGTACCCCTGAGTTTAATCCCTGGTATTCCCCTGTCCCCCCCACCTCCCAAAAAAAGCCATAATGAAAGCTCATGTTTCTGTCTTCTTCAGAATGGCACCAAACCTCCCCTGGATGCAGATGTCAATTTGGAAGCAATTGCTGGTGACCTTCGCTGTGATTGCTATACGTAAGTATTTAAATCTCAAGTCAGTAGACTCTGTGGGGCTCAGTTTTTTCATCTGCAGAAGGATGGGAATGATGCCCATCTCCTAGGTTGTTGGGAAGGTTAAATGAGGTGTCCTTTGAGGCTTCTGATGTAGGGTCTGGCTGGTCTTTGCTGCTTCTTCATAGAATTCCTGGGAACAGGGAATTGGGTCTTATGTTGCCTCTTGGCTCTCAAGTTTCCCCAACCACATTGCTGTCCCTCATAAATTGTGCCTTAAGAATATTTGAGCATATATTATACTTTGGCTGCCAAATTATCCAGATGCCTTTGGAAGTGACTAATGTACAAGTGCTACATTCTCTGTGCTGCAGAACCACAGAATGCATTTTGTCAGCACACCTCTTCACAGCCACACAGCTTGCAGTAGCATCAGGAAATCTGACATTTCTGCTCAGCTTTCATATGCAGGGATTGAACCCAGAGGGGCTAATAGTGAGCCACATCCCCAGCTTTTTTTAGGTTTTATTTTGAGACAGGCTCTTGCTAAGTTGCCTAGGGCCTCAGCCTCCTGAGCTGCTGAGGTTGCTGGTGTGCACCACTGTGCCCAGCTGATCTTCTTGTTTTTAAAGTAAATTTGTTCACTTTCCCAACTGGGGACACAGGGAAGGAAGTGGAACACATGTTTTAACAGAGACATTGCCTCCACCTGTTAGCCAGTTGATTGTCCCTGGTATATTTGGTTTAAGACATACCTCTCAGGGATGGCCAAGTATGTGGGGTTCTCCCAGCCATGTAAGGCAAGCTAGTCTGTATCTTCATTTTTGAAGGTTTCTGGGGTCTGTTATTCAGCAGTGTAAATTTATGTCTAATAGCATATCCACTGGTAGTGATTAATGTGCCCAGTTATTTCTAGTTCTAATTGTAGAATTTCATGTAATCCTCTCTTATTCAGATATTTCTACATGAGACCATGCTGATGATTTTGGGGGGAGTGTGGTCAGGAGAAACAGTTTAATCTCCACTTTTTTCATCTTTGGTCATCTGAGACAAGGAATCTTAGTGATTTCTGCCAACTCAGTGATCCAGAGACATAATACATGGTGGCCAGCAGTCATGTCTCATAGAGTGAAAGACAGTGATCTCAGTAAAGGGGAAATGGTGAGAGTCTCAGGCAGGGGTTGTGTGGGGTTATAAATGGTCTTCTTCCACTTAGGTAGGATGTATCTCACCCTCTAATTACTAATCATACCGATAACCATGTTTTACTACATGATCTTGCTTCTTTGAGAGGAGAAAAGGTTTAAGTGAGTAGTGAATGCTAAACAGTTTTCATGGCAGAATTTACCCAGAACAAGTCTTGTGGATTACATTGAACAGAGTGTCAAGTTATAAAGAGGCTGGTGTTTATAAGTACACATTTTGGATTTTAGTGCTACTATCATCACTTTTTCTTTGTTGCTTGTGTACTTACTTGCTTGTTTTTTTTGTTTTTGTTTTTTGATGCTGGTTGAGATTAAATCCAGGGCTGCTTAACTACTGAGATTGAGTTTTAATTTACGATCCTCCTGCCTCAGCCCCTGGAACTCCTGTGATTACTGGCATATGCCACCTCACTTGATGTTTTTATTAAAATTATTTTATTAAAATTTATTAAAATTATTATTATCACTTTTTTTAAACAATTTTTTTTAGTTGTAGATGCACACAGTATCTTTATTTTATTATTTTTATGTGGTGCTGAAGATCGAACCCAGTGCCTCACACATGCGAGGCAAGCGCTCTACCACTGAGCCACAATCCCAGCCCCTATTATCACTTTTTGAAAGAGACTTTACTACTGTCTTCAGTTTTCTGTTTGCATTAGTTGACCAATATAGATTTGACATTAAGGACAGGAATGAATACCCCAGGATATATATTATTCTCAAATAATGTTAAAACCTCACACTTAGCCAGTCAATACATGGTATATGGTTAGTAATTTAAACTCATGTGTTTATAATTTAACACATGTATTTCATGTGTTCTGTGTATCATATAATAAATAAAAATGTGTCTGGAAATGAGGTTTTCAGTTTTGAAATTCATTTATAAATTGTTTTAATGCTATAAATTCTTTATAAATTGTTTTAATGCTATAATGGGCCATCGGCCATGGTACATGCCTGTCAGCCCAGTGACTCAGGAATTTAATGCAGGAGAATTGCACATTCAGGCCAGCCTTGGCAATGTAGTGAAATCCTGTCTCAAAATAAAAAATAAAAAGGACTGAGGATGTAGCTCTGTGATAAAGTGCCTCTGAATTCTGTGTTCAGTACCAAAACAAAACACAAAGGAAGCTTTTCTTTTTTTGGTACCAAGAATTGAACTCAGACCACTGAGCCACAAGCCCAGCTCCCTATTTTGTGTTTTATTTAGAGACAGGGTCTAGCTGAGTTGCTTAGCGCCTCACTGTTGCTGAGGCTGGCTTTGAACTCCGCGATTCAGCTTCTCAAAATTCTGGGATTACAGGCGTACTCCACTGCGCCCGGCTGAAAGGAAGCTTTTAATGTGGTAAAACTCTAACACCAGTGCCTTTTCTCCTGTAACTGTGCTAGGTAAGTGAGCATGTTATTCCATGGAATAATCACATAAATGAGGGATTTTTATGATATTTCCAGTCAGCTTGACTTTGAATCAAGTAAAAGACTTTCTAGGCTTTGTGTTTTCCCCTTTCAACTTGGAGCCACGAATTATTATTTTTCTTTTTTCTTTATTTTTTTTGCACTACCAGAGTTGAACACTGGAATTGCTCTACCATTGAACTGCATCTTGAGTCCTTTTATTTTTTATTGTTGAGATAGGGTTTGGTTAAGTTGTTCAGGCTGGCCTTGAATTTGAGATCCTCCTGCCTTTGCTTTCCGAGTAGTTGGGATTATAGGCTTGCAGTACCCATTCCTGGCTCATAAATGACTTTTTATATAAGCTTACTTTAGATATAATGTAATATATGAGTTTGGTAATCAGTCCTTATAAGTAAAAATATTACGATAAATATGTAAATTTCTTTTGACAAGATCTTTTATATTAATATTTGCTTGTGGCTTTTAGGAATGTTTATTTCTCATTGCATAGCTTAATCTCAAAAGATTAGATAAATGTTTAATATGTGACCTTACAAAATTGTCACCTGTCTCCTTTGGGAGCTTTTGTAGTATCAAAGAATAAACAAGAACACTTCTTTTATTATAGGGGTGCAGACCTCTCTGCTTTGGTACGAGAAGCTTCTCTCTGTGCCCTGAGACAGGAAATGGCAAGACAGAAGAGTGGAAATGGAAAAGGTATGATTCTCACCATAATCTCCCAATTTATCACTGAATAGTTAAAACCATTGTTGCCCTGAAAAATGACCAGTTTTTAGTATCTGTTTTCTGTTATAATAAAGCTTATATTTTTTAATGAGACCTTTAGAAGCTGTTCTGAAATATTATATAACCTATTTTTTACAGTATAATAATAGCAAAGCTAATCATTGTCTCTCTAAAATCATAAGAATTATATTTTATCATCATACACAAGTGATTAAGTAGAGGCAAGTCTATTCACTGTCTCCATTATGAGTGTTCTGCTTATCAATTCTGGAAGCCCTCATCTTTTTGCTAAAGTATTACCTACTTTCTTGTTAAATGCATCCTAGGAAAGAAAAAAAAAATGCAGCCTAAATTGCAGAGGTTAGAAATATACATGAGATGTGAAAATTAGAATACCTTTCCATATTGAGACTTTCCTTTCAAAATACAAGATGGGCTGGGTGTATAGCTCAGGGCAGAGCACTTGCCTAGCATGCACAAGGCCTTGTGTTCCATCCCAGCACTACAAAAAAGAAAAAGACAACTACTGCTACTAATAAATTTGTGTAGGCAATTATGTATTCATTTGGGACCATCTCAACAGCTTTGCAACATACTTCACTTTTGACAATGAATGTGTTATGGATGAAAAGATTTCCAAAAATGGAATGTTTACTTTGCTTAGCTGTTGTGAACAGTAGTTTGACCAGTTGCACTTAATGAGTGTTCCTGTAATTTTGCAGAATACCTTTGTTCACAGAGAGGTACTTTGGGTACTTTGTCCTCTACATTTACACTTTTATGTGAACGTCAAGTGTGTATTGCATACCTGTCTGTAGATTTTCAAAAAATGTCTTTGTGCATTTATATTGATTTTCCTTTTTTTCTTGCCTTGCAAGACTCTTAAAGCTAAATTGTTTTTATGGCTAAAGCAGCACATACTTACGAAGTCCCTGCAGTTTTTGTTTGTTAATTTTAAGATGAAATTATCTAGTCATGTGTAGTGGCACACACCTGTAAACCCAGGTACTCAGGAGGCTAAGACAGGAGGACCACAAGTTCAAGGCCAGTCTTAACAACTTAATGAGCCCCTGTCTCAAAATTAAAAATAAAAAAGGACTTGTGGATACAGGTTTGTGGTAGAGAATCTCTGTGTTCATTACTCAGTGCAACCCCTTCTCCCCAAAAAAGGAAAGAATGAAAAGGAAAAAATTAGTTACATGAATTCCTTTTACTTCCTTTTGGAAATAGGTAATATATCAATGAGCAAAATTAGAAATTTTGGGGTGGGGGGTGGGGAGGGTACTAGGGATTGAACTCAGGGGCACTCGACCACTGAGCCACATCCACAGACCTACCATGTATTTTATTTAGAGACAGGGTCTCACTGAGTTGCTTCGTGCCTCACTTGCTGAAACTGGCCTTGAACTCATGGCTCTTCTGCCTCCGCCTCTGAGCTGCTGAGATTATAGGCATGAGCCACCATGCTCAGCTAATTAGAATATTTTTTCCCCCAATTAGAATATTTTGTAACATGAAAAATCAGGTATTCTATCTGAAAGACAAATCTGATTATTTTCTTGGTGTATGTTTGGTCACTAAAAACTAACAGATCCCAGCACACGTATTGGTGCTACTAGTATTAATTTTGTTTGAATCTTGTTTTATGTATGTTTATAAAAAATTCTGACATCCTTGGTTTGCTACAGCTTTACATTTCTGCTTATGTGATCTTTGGGGACTGTGCACTGATATTTTACCAAAACCAAGTTAGTAATATCATCCAACTTCTGTATGTGTTCAGCAACACATTTTATTTTATGTTTAGGTAATAATTCTATCCTAATTCTGTGGAGAAAATATATTATTTTTAGTTATAAGTTGTCATATGAGGTATCATATTAACATTAGGGACCAAACTGTATTTTTAACATTATGTATTTATTTCACTTACTTATGAAATAAGTAAAGGTGTGTAATCCAGTGTTTTGATACTTTAGCATATGTATATTAAATATAAATGGTTTTCTTTTCGGTACTGGGGATTGAACTCAGGGGTACTCAACCACTGAGTCACATCCCCAGCCCTATTTTGTGTTTTATGTAGAGACAGAGTCTCACTGAGTTGCTTAGTGCCTTGCCGTTGCTGAGGCTGGCTTTGAACTCGGGATTCTCCTGTCTCAGCCTCCCAAAGTGCTGGGATTACAGGTGTGTGCCACTGTGCCTGGCTTATAAATGATTTTCTAAATCACATCATATTATATTTTATGCACTCTTAAATATTATGGAATTCTACTTTCCTTTCCCATTCAAATTTATTTGAATCATCCTGAAAGAGAACAATTTTGCTCCTTCTTCATAAACACCAACATTGAGTTGAGTTAAGCAAAGCAGGGAGAGCCCACAAAGGGTTATTTATGAGTATAAGTCTCTTTAGGTAGCACTGCATTATAAACTGATGAGTGGAATATTTCTGGCTTGAATATTCTTTGGGGAAAAAATAAAACCCATTTCATCATTCACTGTTCTGTTTTCTTTGAAATCTGACATTTTCCAAGAGAAACTAAGTTATAACTCACAGTTAGTATTCTCTACTGAGAGGTGTATATGTATGCATTTGCCTCACAGGTGAGCTCAAGATTAATCATGCACACTTTGAAGAAGCTTTCAAGAAAGTGAAACCATCTATATCAGTAAAGGTAAGAAACATTTTTCTGTGTCTTAAAAAAAAGATTAGAGATCAAACCAGCAGACATGAACGTGTGAATCATATTTTATAGATCATTTCTTCTGAAAAAAATTGCATGTTAAATTTTGACCTGGAAACAACCTAAATAATGACCTTTGTGAATATTCGTTAGAAATTTGAATTTTTACTGGAGCACAATTCTACACACTGGATGCTCCAGCCACTACTTATTTTAGAAATAATGACCACTCATGTATGTTTCCACAGTCTCAGAATTCTTACTCATTTATATTCAAGTATTATTTGACCTACCCTATCCTTTTTGACAAATGGTTTCTAATCTTCTTGGAGCTGGACTGTACCCAAAGTAACCCAAAGAGATTACCCTTATATTCAGGGAAGTGAAAATATCTCTACCACAAAGCAGAAAAAGTGTTAAAAAAAAAAAACACAAATCATTCTGACTTCTTCCATAAAGTGCCAGGTGTTACATGTTTCTTCCTATATTCAGGTTTTCTGTTTGCAGTAAGATAAAATGGTCGCTAAAAGTGAAATTGGGTTATTGTGGTGATTACAGAGGTTGGAATAGAAATATCTAACCCTAAGAAAGGTCTGAATTGGACATGGTTGTGATGTTTTATTTGTTCACTTGGGATTCATAACTTTCCAGAATCTGCTTTAGCCATGAGGACCTGTTTGACTGTATTAAAACTGCTCTTAAATCATTAGCCATTTATCAACCCAGATTCAGCAATTCTCATTATGACTATTGATCGAAATTCTTTAAGTCAGTTCAAAGCAGTTGCATGAATTGAGGTGCTGTGTCTCAGTGTCCCAGGTCTATGTGTTAATGTTAGTTGACCATCATATCACTTTAACTAAAGTGAGTAAGTAACCTGTTACGTGTTTAGGCTAGTGTGGTATCTTGTGAGCACATGACTTTTTCAGCTGGAGTAAGAAAGAACTGGCCTCACCTGGACTGAGTCTTTCACCATGTCTGGAAAACAACAGTCTGCCATGAATTCTCAGCATCTTGTGTGCTAGGGAAAATGTTTTCCTTTTACTGAAAATCCTTGAATAAAATAAAGTCTTACTAATTATAATCAAAATCAGTTTTGTAGGTGATCTAGTTGGCCCTTTTCATTCTGATCTACAAGAGTCTAGGGACATAATTTTTCTCACAAAGATTTGATGGTATAAATTTTTTTCTTTTAATGGAAATTATTTTTTACCTTGAACCTGAGTTTTAGTTTTCAAATTGTTAGGACATAATGACTTAGCTCCACATTTGTCACTCTCATCTCTAGCCTTACTTTGTACATTGAAATTTAATTTATCTGTAGTAGTGTACAAGCTCAGTTGTACCATTTCTTGAGTCTTGGACATTGTCACCAACACTACCATCAAGGTACAGAACATTTCCACCGGTTCAGAAACTTTTGTGTTTTTTTGTTGTCCATCCCTTCCCAAACCCAACTCCAAAACCAACTACTGATCTGATTCTGTCACTGTACTTTCACATTTTGCCTGGCTTAGAACATTTTACAGATGGGGTCTTTCGCTCAGTGTGATGTTAGGAGGTGTTCTGTTTCTCAGTAGTTGAGTCCATTCTGCTGCTAAGAAGTATGCCTTTGTATAAATATGCCATGAGTTTTCTTATCCTTTCACCTGTTAGTGGACACTTGGGTTGTTTCCAGTTGTGGCCTTTATAAATAAAGCTGCTATAGATATTCTGTGCACATGCGTGCACCTATTTGCACGAACATGTTTTTATTTCTCTGAAGTAAAAAACTAGGCGAGGAATCACTGGGTCTTGTAGTGTTTTTAGACATAACACTTCAAAAGAAACTGACAGCCTGTTTTCTACAGAGGCTGTTCCATTTTACATTTTTCTAGCATTCCAGTTTCTCCGCTTCCTCACTGATACTTGTATACAGTGAGTCTTTAATTTTAGCTGTATCTAGTATCACTGGTTTAAATTTCCATTTCCGTTTATATTGTGGAGCATATTTGCGTCTGCTTATCGATCATTTGGATATCTGATTTTGTATTCTCATCTTTTGCTTTTTTTAAAAAAATAGACTTGTTTCTTTTCTTAATAGACAGATTCTTAATTATTCCTGGGTTGAAGTCTTTTATCAAATATACATATTGAGGATATTTTCTCCTAATCTGTGGTTTATCTTTTTATATATATATATATATTTAAATATTTATTGTTTAGTTGTAGGTGGACAGAATATCTTTATTTTATTTTTATGTGGTGCTGAGGATCAAACCCAGTGCCTCACGCGTGCTAGGCGAGCGCGCTACCACTGCGCCACAACCCCAGCCCTATCTTTTTATATTTTAAAGGTACCTTTGAAGAACAGATTTTTGTTTGGATACAGTCCAATTTTTTTTTATTTTGTGTGGCTTATGTATTTCTGCCACAAGAAATCTCTCCTATCCCAAGTGTGCAAAATTTTTTATCCTGTATTTTTTTCCTTTAGAAGTACTGTAGTTTGGGGCTGGGGTTGTGGCGCAGTGGCAGCGTGCTCGCCTAGCATGCGTGAGGCACTGGGTTCGATCCTCAGCACCACGTAAAAATAAAATAAAGATATTCTGTCTGCCTACAACTAAAAAATAAATATTTAAAAAAAAAAAAAAAAAGAAGTACTGTAGTTTTACATTTGTATGTATTTCTCATTTCAAATTATATTCATCCATCAGTATGTGTGTGGGACTTGTTCCAGGACCCCCACGGGTACCAGAATACATGGATATTCAAGTCCATTATATAAAATGACATATTATTTGTAAATTGTGCACACACACTCTTCCATATATTGTAAATCAAATCTAGGACATTTATGTTACAAAATTCAATGTACACACTATGTAAATAGATGTTGCAGTATATACTTAAGGAACTAATATGTTCATATGTCACGCAGACCCCTTTTGAGTGGGGAGGTATAATATTTGTATTTGATGTGAAGTAGGGATGGTAGTTACTTTTTTCCACGTGACTATCTACTTTGGCTCTGGTGAAAAGATATTTCTGTCCTCAGTGAACTATCATGCTCTATTTATTGATTGCATATGTATGAATTTATTTTAGCACTTTTTTTTTCTGTTCATTGATCTTCATCTCTATACCACTATGTTTTTTGCCATTGTCTAAGTCATTAAAGATTTATAAGTCTTGAAATTAGGTTGAGTACATGCTCCAACTTTATACCCCCACCTTTTTTCCTTATCTACTTTAGGTCCTTTGTATTTCCATATACTGTTGACAATTGGCCTGTCAATTTCTGCAGAAAAAACCTGATGCGATATTGAATGGCATTTTATTGAATCTTTAGGTCCATTCTAAGAACTTAGGAACATCTCTTGGAAGGGTACATGTGTGTTCTAGTAATGTGACTTGCTTCTATTGTTTTTAGGATATCTTTGGGGAACATGTCTTACACTTTACATATTGTTTTGTGGAAAGTACCTACGTAAATAAGGATCTGTTTATTTTTTTTAGAAAAGGCATAGTATTAATTTTGAGTGAATAATGTAGAAGAGAGAACTTAAATGGATTGTTACTGTTTGAACCTTTAAAAAATAAGAAGTGTCATCAAGGTCAAGAGTCTTCTTTCCTTGTTTGGTTTACTTAACTATTCTTAAAGGTCCTTCTTAAAGTAGTCATAATGGCTATACAGGGAGAGGGAGACTGAGTGAGTGGAGGATGACATTTAATATTTTAAAAAATCACAATTTTAAAATATTTAAAAATCATAGTTATAAGTTGTAGGAGACCAAGGTAAGGAGAGTTATCTCTGGGAAGGATTATTTTTATTTATGTTATTCTGTATTTTCCAATATCATTCATAATAGATTTTGGGGTTGAGTACTGAGGGGCACTAGACCACTAAGCCACATCCCCAGGCCTATTTTATGTTTTATTTGGAGACAGGATCTCACTGAGTTGCTTAGCACCTCACTTTTGCTGAGGCTGGCTTTGAACTTGAGATCCTCTTTCCTCAGCTTCATGAGCCCCTGAGATTATAGGCGCCTGTCATAGATAGCTTTGTGAATAGTTACTTATAAGAAAGGAATTGCTTTAGTCTGATTAAACAAAAGGTGCTTAAGATAGCTTTACTATGTTATTTAGTGTTGATGTTGAGAAACAGAGGCCCTTTTGTCCTATTTAAGAGTTAAATCAGTATTTTGATAGTTCCTTTTGGAACAATTTGGAAGTTACTCGAAAAGTTTACCTCTTCCAGGAAATGGTTTTCTGTTTTGAATGAAATATCTACTCTGTGTCTCAGGCTTTCAGTGTTGCTGTGACAAAAATATCATAAAATTGGTGGCTTATAAACAACAAGCATTTGACCAGAGTGTGAGGAAATAGACAAATTCTTACTCAGTTGGTGGGTTGTCTATGTGCTATACTTATGGATGGATAGCAGTTTGGCATGTCTGCCAAAATCACAATTATAACAATAGGTAACCCACAGATTCCTTTCCATTAATTTATTATTATTAATATTTTAAGATCACATAATATTATAAAATCACATATTTTTAATTAATTAATTATTAATTAACCCACAAATTCATTTCCTCAAAAATATATATAATAGTGGGCTGGGATTGTAGCTCAGTGGTAGAGCGCTTGCCTCACATGTGTGAGGCCCTGGGTTCCATCCTCAGCACCACATACAAGGCAATAAAATAAAGACATTGTATCCATCTACAATTAAAAAAATAGTTTAAAAAAATGCATATATAATAGTAAAGATTAAAACTCTAAACATTCATATAATGAATTGTGGTGTAACTTTTCTAAAACCTAAAGAATATCTCCCAAATATATTATTACAAAATGTAGGAATTTTATCTATGAAGTACTATAGAGTTTTTTGTACAAAAAGAAAAAGAAGGTAAAATAATGAACTAAAACATTTGCTTGTATATGTAGAAGGAGAATCTGGAAGGATAAATTACATTGGTTCTAGGGGAGGGAAGTGTGGGAGAAAGTCTCTTTTTGGTCATATTTTTATATATTTTAAAATCTTGTAAATATTATACTTACCCAGATGAAAACTTTAACACAGTTGCCTTTTTAAATAGATTTTAAATGGCTAGGATACAAACAAAAACATGCAGTGAGTGTTTCTTTCAGACAAATATATAGGAGTAGAATTACCACTCAGCACTTAAGAGATTCTACCACACACCTTTCAGAATGAAAAAAATTTAACAGATTGGCAGCACCAAATAGTGCCAAGAATGTTAGGGAACTAGATTGTTACTTATAAACATAAAATTGTTCAACTACATTGGAAAACATTTGTACTTTCTTAAAAATGTAAATGCACTTTACAACTTTTCTGCTTTGGCCTTGTGTTTCCATTTGGATATGTGATACTTTAGAATTGTACCTGCTTTACTAATTAGATATAGGCATAAAAATCCCTTGATTTATTTATTTTAGCGTTATTTATTATTTATTTTTATGTGGTGCTGAGGATCAAACCCAGTGCCTTGCAAGTGCTAGGCAAGTACTCTACCACAACCTCAGCCCCTCTTGATTGATTTTTCAAAGCATAGTTTAGCTGACGACAACCAGAGTCATATCAAATACAGACACCTTCTGAGGTCCTGGAGGTTAGGGCTTTAACCTGTAAATTTGAGGGGTACACCATTCAGCATAAAACCAATTCTGATCAGCTCTATATTTTGTTTTCTCTCCTCCTCTCAGGATCAATTGATGTATGAAACTCTACATCGCTCCCTGAGCCAGTGACATATTCAGCAGCTGCTTGGAGGAGTCCAACCATTGATCCAACAGAGAAGACTACATGCTATGAAGGGCCCACTTTCAGTTTGACCCAGATATGCTCTCATGTAAGCATTTTATTTTCAAATTAATGAGCCAAAGCTAGAGCTGAAGATTGTTTTCATCTGTCCAACCATGTGCAAATATTCCCTATTTTCTCTTTAAGATAAAGAAATTTTTTAAAACTGCCAAAATAAAACTTTATTCAAATAAAATTTTTATTTTGAATCAATATACCCAAAAGCTACACATTTCCCCCTGAATCCTCGAAGTATGTGGCCAACACAATGCCCCTCAACCCAGTACATTAATGGAGACTTCCTAAATACCAGGATATTCTACATAACCAACCATCGAAATTTGTATAGTAGCATTAGCACTTTGCTGCCATGTACTCCTCAGGCGCCATTCAAGTTTCTCTAGCTATCCTAATGAGTTGTTAAGTCTCTTTGGTCTTAAAATGTGAATGCATTCCTCTGGCTTGACTTTTGCATCTCCCTTACCATCCCCCTTTATTTGATGCCCAATAATGAAGCTAGAGCTTCATACATTCTAAGCACATGCTCTGTCATTGACCTAAAAGTGGATGTCCATGTTATGTCACAGGCATTCAATCTTCCAAGACTAAGGTCAGGATGGGAAAACCAAATGGACTTCAGGAGCTTCTCTCTACCTGCATTTGCACAGCAGCTCTTCTCCCACATCCTCCTCCGACATCCACCCAGTGGAGATCTTAAGTACTTCTAGTTGGTGTTCAGACACTGATCATTTAGAAATGTTCCTGAAATCCGTCCCCTTGGTTCTCACAGCACTGTCCTAGTGTAGGCTGCCATCACCTTTCAGGACTCTTGCTATGGCTGTCAGGTCATCTCCAGTCTCCTATACATTAACACCAGGTCACATTTCTAAATACAAATTGATGATGTCACTGCTGAAAAGCTTCATCATCTGGTGGCATAGACTTTTTAACCTGCCATCAGCCCACTTTTGGCACCTGTCTCTCCTCTTTCCTTGAGTAGATTTATTGCCATTCCTTTAAAACACCGTGTTCTTTCACATCTGGGCCATTGCTCACGAAGTTTCCTCTTCCCAGAATGCCACCTCTCTAACCACCACAGGGCTAGCTTTCACTGAAATATCATCACTTGAGAAGCTTTGCCCTGTCCCTCTGCTTTGTGCTCAATCTGCATTTTGTGCTGATCTCACGACTCCTATGTGTCGGCTGTTTTAAGCACTAGATTACGACACTCAGTGTCAGGGTCCCTGCGCTTCTGTACATTTATTTTGCAAAATATACCTATATTTATCTTCTTAAACTAATGATTGAATTGTAATGCCACAAAAGGCCTTTAAACATCTGTCTCAACTGGATGATACGGGATTTAGCTAGGGTTCAAAAGTACACTCCCAGGACCTTGCTGCAGAGCCTTATATTAGAGTCTCCAGCTGGGGCAGTGCAGTCTCAACTTTTTCAGTCTCTTTGGGAGATTCTGATGTTCCCTGAGAAATCCCTGAGGACCCACCCAGGACCTGACAATGACCTGCCCAGAAGATCCCCCAGCAGGGGTGGCTAGAGCGGGCGTATGATGACCTGGACTCAATTTCAGATTGCTTTTGCTTTGTGGTCCTCCCAGAGGAGCAAGTGGGCAGTGCCCATGATGAAACCGGACACAAGGGGTATAACTTCTGATGCTCCCCTCAAATCTCACAGACACTACCAGATTGCAGTATCTTATTAACCAGTGGACAGGGCGAATACTGCCAGTTGGGGAGCAGTGGTGTAGAATTTCTGCCTGTTGAACTCAGTGTCCTCAGACCCAGTCACAATTTACAAGACCACATGAGGCTCTGATGTTGCTGTTGGGGAGCTCCATAGCCCAGGCCTGATGTCCATATTCTAAGCCTAAAAACTTGCACTATATGACCAACAGATTTTTCCATTTTTTTTCTCCCAGAAAGCATCCCAGGGACAGACCAGTGCTGACCTGTGTTCCTCCAAGATAAGTACTTGACTTTCACAGTTTGGTTTTTTTTTTTGGTACTGGGGATTGAACTCAGGGGCACTCAACTACTGAGCCACATCCCCAGCCCTATTTTGTGTTTTATGTAGAGACAGGATCTCACTGAGTTACTTAGTGCCTCACTGTTGCTGAGGTTGGCTTTGAACTCGCGATTCTCCTGTCTCAGCCTCCCTAAGTGCTGGGATTACAGGCATGCACCACCGCGCCCAGCTTGATCTTCACAGTTTTCTAAGACACTACTGAGCAAGGCCTTTCACAATAAATAGTTCGGTTATCAAAAGATGAGTTTTGCTGGGCGAGGTGGTGCATGCCTGTAATCCTAGCACTTTGGGAGGCTGAGACTGGAGAATCGCGAGTTCAAAGCCAGCCTCAGCAACAGTGAGGCACTAAGCAACTCAGTGAGACCCTGTCTCTACATAAAACACAAAATAGGGCTGGGAATGTGGCTCAGTGGTTGAGTACCCCTGAGTTCAATCCCCAGTACCAAAAAAGAGTTTTGCAAAAGAGACTTTATTCACCAGTTGACCAAACATGAGGAGGCACAACTCCAAGTCATTAATATGCCTCCTCAAGGATAGAGTGTAGTAGTGCTTGTGAAAAAACAGGGTCGCCCAGTGTGGTAGCACCTGGATAAAATCCTAGAGACTCAGTATACTAAGATAGGATTGCAAATTTGAGGCCAGCCTCAGCAATTTAGTGAGAGGATATCTAGAAAAAGGCAACATGGGTAGTGGGGTGGTGGGGGTTGAATGTGGAGGAGTGCTGGGGATGTAAATTAGGGCTAAAGTGCCTTTGTGTTCAATCCCCAGTCTGCAAAAAAGAAATTAACAATGGTCTAAAGCTTGGAGAAAGGTGATTGGAAGTAAAAGAAAATGAGGTAATCAATGTTCCTCTCTTGCTTAATCAGTTCATAGCTTTCATAAGATCCATGTTCAGAAAATGACATTATTCCAGGTGCAGGAGCACATACCTGTAATCCCAGCAACTCTGGAGGTGAGACAGGAGGATTGCAAGAAGGCCAGCTTTAGCAACTTAGCAAGGCCTTAAGCAGCTTCGTGAGACCCTGCCTCCAAATAAAAAAATAAAAAGTGGTGTGGATGTAGCTCAATAGTAGAGCACCCCTGGATTCAATCCCCAGTACCAAAGGGGGCGGGGGGGGGCAGTATTAGTGTGCTGTGATGATGAGGTATTCTGGTCCTCTGACTTCTAAGAGTAACCCACCAGGTACCTACACAGGCCCAAGTGAGGAGTTGGTTATTTCAGGCACTTTGAGATAGACAAAAACAGCCTTAAAGTTCCTGAAAAGCAACTTAGGCAACTATTACCACTGAGAATCGTACATCAGAGGTATTAATATACAGCATGCCTAAACTTAATGGAAGTATATTGTTGAGCTATGTGATCTGTAAAACTGATCATAGAAGCAAGAACCTGGAATCAAATGAGGCTGAAGGTCTTTTTAAAGTTTTCCTTCTGTTTTCGTGGGGCTCAGGCCTGATATCCAGATCCTTAGCCTGGAAACTTGCTGCACCAAATTCCCCTTTCTTGCACCTGCACTGCAAGGCCCACAGGTTTTCTGTTTCTGTCTTTCTGCTCTTACTCAAGAGTATGACAGTGCTAACCTAAGTTCCTCCAAGGTCAATTCTTTTTTTTTTTTTTTAAATTTTTTTTGGTTAACTTTTATTTATTCATTTATTTATATGTGGTGCTGAGGATTGATCCCAGTGCCTCCCACATGCGAGGCAAGCACTCTACCACTGAGCTACAATCCCAGCCCCTCCAAGGTCAATTCTTGACTCACCTAATTTTCTGCCCTTCGTACTTTTCTGAGACTCGATTCATTTTGATGTGTTCTACAGAGCCTAGAGGCCCTTAGAAGAGTGTCTAGTCTGGAGCAGTTAAAACCCTCAATGAAAGGTCTATAGGTAGCCTTGTCTATCTACCTCCTTCCACCCATTCTCAGGAAACTATGGGAGGAAGTGCCTCCAACTAAAATGAGAAAGAAAGTGAAGGAACAAGGAAGACATCTCCAGAGAAATGGGATCATAGGGAAGCTTGGAGGAGATAGCAGTGTTTTCCCCAGAGGACCACCATTTCAGACTGTGCTGTCTCAAGAGACAGACTCATTTTAAGATTATGACTACAAGAGCAACTAGCTGCCTTGGTATGTGAAGACAAAATGCCCAGGTGTACCAGGCCCACTACATATCCTGCTTCTCAGAGCACCTAGGGACACTAATGTCCTTTCCAGGCATGTCAACTTCAGTCCACTGCCAGTGTTGTGAGCCAAGGCAAAAAGTCCACAGTGTTCACTGCCCTTTGACCACATTTTTGCTGGACGAGCAGCATCTCCCTGTTGGCCCTCCCAGAGGGTTTCCAGAGACATGAGAAGAGCCGAAGCCCCCACCTCTGCTCAGCTTGTCTGCTGCGAGCTTGCATTTAACAGAGGCACAATTACCCTTCCTTGGCCAAGCTAGGTCTGTGCTTGCTGCTCAGCTTCTCAAAACTCAACACTTTTTTTTTTTTGAGATTTGCTTATAAGGAAGATAATTAAGAAGAAATGCAAGAAAGTAACACTAAGGTCTGGAGAGTGGTCACCTGTGGTAGGTGGGAAGAGACATGCAATGAAGTGCACCCAGGATTCTGTCTTTAAAAGTGATTGTTATTGAGGCTGGGGTTGTAGCTCAGTGGTAGAGCACTTGCCTAGCCTGTGTGAGACACTGGGTTCAATCCTCAGCACCACATACAAATAAATATATAAAAAACACAATAACATTCTTTTAAAAAGTGTTTTTGTTCTTTTTCTTAACCTGTGGTAGGCAAATGGGTTTCACTTTATTGTTATTCTCTAAGCTGTACATAGGTATTTTGTACCCTTTTCTGCATTTATATTTCACAATAAAAGCAGTTGTTTTTTTTTTTAAAGTTGGGTATTGTGGCCATGGTGGTGCACTCCTCTAATCCCAGTGGCCGGGGGAGGCTGAGACAATAGGATCATGAGTTCAAAGCCAGACTCAGCCAAAGTGACGTGCTAAGCAACTCAATGACACTCTGTCTCTAAAAAAGTACAAAATATGGTGGGGGCTGTGGCTTAGTGGGCAAGTGCCCCTGAGTTCAATCCCTGATACCCCACCCCCAAAAGTTTGGTATTGCTTTTGGAAAAATAAACAATTATTTCTACTGAAATAATTGGCTGAAGCAGAAATGATTTCTTTTTTTTTTTTTTTCTCTTTTGGTACTGGAGATTGAACTCAGGGGCACTTGACCACTGAGCCACATCCCCATCCCTATTTTGTGTTTTATGTAGAGACAGGGTCTCACTGAGTTGCTTAGTGCCTCGCCATTGCTGGCTTTGAACTCGCGATTCTCCTGTCTCAGCCTCCCAAGTGCTGGGATTACAGGCTTGCGCCACCGCGCCCGGCTTAGAAGTGATTTCAATTGTCTAGATGGTTTCATGTGAACAGCTGACAGCTTCAGCTCAGCTCAGCTCAGCTAGGCAATTGTCAGACCTGTAAGCCTTGGATTTTTTGCCAACCTTGACTCACTGAGCAAATTAATCTGCCTTCAGGAATATGCAATTTACCAGACATGGCACACACCTGTAATCCCAGCATCTCGGAGGTCGAGGCAGGAGGATCACAAGTTTGAAGCCAGCCTCAGCACCTTAGTGAGACCCTGTCTAAAAGAAAAAAGGAAGCCGGGCGCGGTGGCTCAAGCCTGTAATCCCAGCACTTAGGGAGGCTGAGACAGGAGAATCGCGAGTTCAAAGCCAGCCTCAGCAATGGTGAGGTGCTAAGCAACTCAGTGAGACCCTGTCTCTACATAAAGCACAAAACAGGGCTGGGGATGTGGCTCAGTGGTCGAGTACCCCTGAGTTCAATCTCCAGTACCAAAAAGGGAAAAGAAAAAAAGATCTGCGGATATAGGTCAGTGGTAATATATCCTCTGGCTTCAGTCCCCAGTACCCCTTACCCCCCAAAAAGTGCATTTTGGACAAGCATTTGAGCTCACCTCAATTTCAATATGAAATACCTCTGGCAATTTTAAGAAGTACAGAAGAAAAACTAAAAACTGATGCCTTTTGTTCCCATGCTTTGCATGTTTTTTTCCTTCCCCTATAGCCAAGTCCAATCAGCTAGCTGTTTGGTGAGTCAGCACACTAAAAATTTCCTCCTGTGTTATTCACATTAACTTTCCCCCCCTACTAGTAGAAGGGCTGGAGAGAGACATTTTGAAGTTTGAATTCGGTAGTAGTTACACATACATACATATATGTGTATATATATGGATTGGCCTAAAGTGTGAATAAGGAACAAATTCCAGGAATGCTCCTTCCTTCTGGTTAGCATTAATAAAGCTAAGGAAACAAAAACAAAACAAAGAAACTGCTTAGGAATTACTTAAGCTCTCAATCTTGAATTCTTTTTTTTTTTTTTTTTTTTAGTATTTTTTTAGTTGTAGATGGACACAATACCTTTATTTTATTTATTTATTTTTATGTGGTGCTGAGGATCAAACCCAGTGCCTCCCACGTGCTAGGCAAGCACTCTACAAACGAGCTACAGCCCCAGCCCCTCAATCTTGAATTCTGTATATTTTCCCCTGGAACCTGGAACGCGTTTGGGTTGCAGATTAAAATCAAGCAGTGTTCATTTTAGGTGATTCTAATTTTTAAGTTAATGTCAGGATGCAGTATGGTAATTTGAAGTTCATAGTCCACCTGTACCTTGAAAGTAGAAACTGGAAGGACATTATTGTAAATGGGAGAAGGTAGTTTATTAATTCATTCAATATTTATTGATGGCAACTGTGATAGTTGGTAGCTAAACAGTTATACATGTGCCATTCTTTTTAGTTGGAGGGAAGAGAAGGATACAGTCAATGAAAATGTATGTGTGTGTATATATACATACATACACATATGTATATACACACACAAAATACAACATGAGTAAAAATCAGGGTAAGGCTCTAGAGTGTGCATAAGTGGTTAGAGAGATTGGTCAAGATAGGCCTCTAGTAAGATGTTATCTGAAGGGAATGGGAGTAAGTTATGCAGCTTTTGGTTGCAAGTGTGGTGGGCAGAGGGAACATACGGCAAGGGTTTCCTCTTCAAATTCACAGATATGGAGTGCAATAGTTTGGATGTGAAATGTCCTCCAAAGGGGCATGAGTTGGTCCCCAGCCTGTGTGGCTATTAGGAAATGATGAAACCTTTAAGATGTGGGCCTACCTGGAGGAAGTTAGGTCATAGGGGTCCTTAAAGGGGATTGTGGGACCCTACTCCTTCCTCTTTGCTTTCTCAGAGGCCATGAGGTGAATAGATGTTGATCAACTCGCCCCATGATATACTGTGCCTCCACAGACTCAAAGCAACAGGGCAAATCAGTTATGGTCTCAAACTTCAAAAACACTAAAGCAAAACAAACAAAAACCACCTTTCCTCTTTTCAAATTCCTGTATCTTAGGTATTTGTTACACCCTTAAGGAATGGAGCGCTTTTTGTACAGTGATGCTCTACCCTGATACTGTAAATTCATAAGGTGGCCAAATATTAGAAGATGGTAGTCCCAGGTTTCCAAAACACCTCCCCAAGGATACATTTTGAGGTATTTGTGATATAAAGCAGCAGGGTAGTCTGAGTTGTGGAGAGAAGTCATGTAATCAGTGTTCTGCACGTAAATAAATTTGAGCGTTTTGCTGGGACACGTCCACAGAAAATGGTGTGTTTATGTGTTCTAAGGGTGGAGTTTTTGGTTTCTAACTTCAAAAATGACCCTTTGGACACCTGTGTGAGAGGAGCATGGTATAAACCAGTTTCAGATACCTCTAAGTTGCTGAAAAAAATTTGGACAACCATTACCATCTTGATCTACCAGTCAAAGATATTGTCCACATTAAAGTAATGGGACTACATTGCTTAGCTGTCTAACCTCTAAACTTGACAACAAAGCAAATGAAGCTTAAGAATTTCTTAATCTTTTCCCTCGGTTACAGTAATGCCTAGGTGACTGACACATGTGGTATCATTCAGCCACCATCCTCATCAGCCTTTAACTGTAACCCACAGAAGCCAAGAACTTGAATGCCGGGCAGTGAGTGGCAACGTCCCAGCATGGAGGTGTCTCCAGTACAGTGAGGAGGACAGCTGTAAATATAGACCACCATGCTGGCCTATGACAGGCTTTAAAAGGAAAGTCAGGGAGCTGCATGACACCCTAGCGCAAGGCAGGCCAGGTACCAGTATTTTTTATGTATTTCTGATCTAGCAGCTGGTAGGAAGGCTAAGGGAAAGTGGCACAGTTGGGAGGGGATGCAGCTGTTGGCATCTGTCCAGAGCTTTCCACCTTGGTGCCCTTTCATCTCATGAGGTGACTATTTAACCTGGGAGGGACAGGAGAGGGGTTCCATGAAGACCTGCTTCACAGCCAGCTTTAATCACAGACAAAAATTACCCTAACTGAATAGA
This sequence comes from Geosciurus inauris, assembly GCA_004024805.1. NCBI lineage: Eukaryota > Metazoa > Chordata > Mammalia > Rodentia > Sciuridae > Geosciurus > Geosciurus inauris. Next base: position 10,476 of record PVHX01016477.1, on the reverse strand, counting down.
GTGCAGTGGGGCACAAGTGTGGTCCCAGCTATCCAGGAGGCTGAGGCAGGAAGATGGCTTGAGCTCAGATACTGAGGGCCAGACTGGGCAACAGAATGAGGCCCAGTGTTGACAAAAAAAAAAAAATCACCCAAACCATCTGACCCATGCAAAGCTTCGAGGCAAATGTTACAAGACCATTCAGAGCAGTGGCATTCTGAATGGCTCGTAGACCTCTTTGCTACCTTTCTGTGAATTTTGACACTTTAGCAACAGAAAACTGAAGTGAACCGTTGTTGCCCAGCAGACTAACACTAACAAACTGTTTTCTGGAACCTAAACTGGCAACCTGTCCCTGGCTCCTTGCACGTCTTTCTTGTACTAACCCAAACCTGTCATTAAGAGCATTTAAATCCTCTCTCCTTTCATGGGTCACCCACTTCTGCCTTGTGCCATGCAGGGGCCATTGTGTAAGACTTAAACCTCTAACCTTGTCATCATTGTGCTCTCTTAAAGAAAGGCCTTCAGGGGTAGGACTAGCCCTACTCTGCCTCTCTAGCTCTGGGCAAGTTTCTTTCACTGCTTGTGTGTCACTTTGTCAATGGGAAAACAGGAGGTTAGTGACAACTGTGTGAGGGACCTTGAAGCTTAGGCCCCTGGGACTCAGAGAAAGGCACAAGAGAGGTGGCTGTGACACCAGGGAGTGGCATAGCAGATCTGCAGGGCCCTCCTGTCCTCACGGGACAGTGACTGTGCAGAGGCCTTCCTGGGTCTCCTTGCCTAAGGGCTTTCCCTGCACCCCTACCTCCAGCAGACCAGAAGTGTCCCCACAATTGGCTATCAACAAAGATGGACAGGAGTTGGTGAGTATGCACCTAGCCTTCCTCACTCCTTAGGACTTTTTCAAGAATCTTGTAAAGTGCTGATACACCATAACACCCAAAGCAAATGTGCAGCCCCATGAGGTACTCTAAGGCAACACCAGTCTTGCAAACCCATTGGTGAGAGTGTTGTGAGGCACATTCCCTTCACTGTCCCCCCCCCCCTTGCCCACAGGTTGATTTGTTCCAGGACATGGTGTCTAGATGCCCTGGTTGCCCCATGGTTACCTGCTCCTTTACCGGCCCACTCGCAGACCTCTTCCCACTCCCTCCACCTGGTCTTGGGATTATCTTCCAAAGAAGTCACTTGTACCCAGTGCTTGTCTCAGCGAACAGTTTCTGGTAAAGCTGAAGTTCAGGCAGTTGCTGAAGACTGTTTTTGAAAGAGAAGTGTTGAGATGAGAGCTGAGTGTGGGGACAAAGCTGCTGTGCAGGTGTCCACATGGAGGGAACCATGGAGTTCCTGACCCTCAGTGTTTTTGAGTGTGTGCAGAACAGAAAAGAAGCCTGCTGTGCTGGGAGACAGTGAGGGGAGGGGCAGACAGCATAGGAGAGGCAGGCAGGAGCCAGGTCCTTGGGTCTTCCCGTCCTGTGGGACATGTGCTCCGTGTGTCATGAAAGGCTTCTCTTCCTCTTCTCACCACCCCACTGCCTCCTGGCACATCACACTCTCACTCATGGGAGATTCAGTTTTGAAAACCCATTTCCTGTGGCCATTCCAGTGCCAGGACAAGTATCTATGCAGATCAAGCAGTGAAAAGACCAAATCCTGTCCACATGAGCTCCGTGAAATGCACAGGTGTGAATTGCCTGGATCCAGCTCTGTGTCTGTTGGTGTTGGCTGATCATGGAAGAACAACTCCCATTGCCAAAGCTCATGGCCTGAATTTCTGCTGAGGGAGAGGAATGGCGGGGGGCGGTGGGAGGGGGTGCTGGTGCAGCTGCAGAGTGGGGTCCTGGGAGCTGAGTACCTCCTCCCACCCCCGTCAGCAGCACCAGCAGCCAGCCCACAAGTCTCTCCAGCTGCCAAGGGATAGTGAATCAGAATGTTAAAAATGAGCCTGTCTAAGGCAGGGGAGACTGTGACTCCACCCATGAGTAATATTTGTCTTTGCTACTGTGTGTGACATAGGCCTTCTATGGACTATTTGTTGTGTATATTGATGGGGGAAATTAAAGAGTTTTGCTGGATTAAAAAATCCTCAAGTCAAATTCATGGCAACATATAGAAACAGTTTATATAAAATGTCAAAAAAAAATTAAGAAAAATTGTTTCCAGGTGCTGGGGGAAAGGATAGAGAAGTATTTAATGGGTACAAAGTTTCATATTTACAGCCTGAAAATGTACAGCATGAGCTGTATACTTTAAAATGTAGCAATGGCAGAGTAGCAGGATATAAAATTAACACCAATAAATCAGTTGAGTTCCTATATGCCATTGATGAAGCAGCTGAAAGAGAAATTAAGAAAATTATCTCGGGGCTGGAATTGTGGCTCAGTGGTAGAGCACTTGCCTAGCATGTGTGAGGCACTGGGTTCAATTCCCAGCACCGCATATAAATAAATGAGTAAAATAAAGGTCTATCAACATCAACAAAAATTAAAAAAAAAAAAAAAAAGAAAATTATCTCATTCACAGGAGCCTCAAAAAATAAAATTACTTGGGAATCAATTTAACGAAAGAGGTAAAAGACCTCTATAATGACAACTATAGAACACTAAAGAAAGAAATTGAAGACCTTAGAAGATGGAAAGACCTCTAATGATCTTAGATAGGAAGAATTAATATTGTCAAAATGGCCATACTACCAAAAGCACTATGTCCAGTGAAAGTCCTTCCAAGTCAGTAAGGCAGGTAGTATAGAAGAAGAGCATAGGGTTTGACAGACATGGGTTCTGGCCCTGGCTCCCATCCTGTGGCCTCAGGCTAGTCACCTGTGCATGGAACTTCAGTTTCTTTAAATGGAAAATAGGGAGGTAATAGCTAGCTCATCAGGCTGGCAGGGGTTAGAATGCTAATCTGTATGTACTGACTGGCAGAGCACTGGGTCCTGACATGGGCACTCCACCCCATCATAGCCACATGTCAACCCTCCCTTTTTTGTGACGCCCCTTTTGCTGAATTCTGCTGAACACAATGTGCATTTTCCAGCACTAAAGCCTCAGCTTCTTTGTTTGGCACACCCCTCCTTTATGTTCTCACTCAATATTCGGGAAGGGATATACAAAATGAATGAATGCACTTTTACTATGAATCCAAACATGAGTATTTCATAGTAGAATTTTATATTTGAAAGATATTAAAAATAACATCCCCCAAGAAACCCCCCAGGGAGAAAGGAGGACATTGTGGCCCAAGAGGAGGGGGGGAGGCAAACATTCATCCCTTCCCAGTGACAATTGGTCCTGAAGGAAGGAGGTGAATACTGAACACTGGGCCCTGAACTTTCACCCTTTCCCATTGCCAATGAGTCCTGGAAGGAGAAAAGCAAATATTGAAGCTCTGGGTAACAGTGAATCCCATAAGAAGAAGATAAACAATGAGCACCAAGCTCTGGGCTTTTATCCTTTTCCAGTAACACTGAGTCCTGAAGGGAAGGCAAACAAATGAACTCTGGGCTCTAAATTTTTATCCCAGGACAATAAAATTTCAAGCTTTGACAGCTGTTTTCCTGAGTTAGATTTTTAACCTGCACAGCTAGTTTCCTGACTGCCCAACTGCATGTCTGCAGTCTCTAATGATTAAGTTACACTAAACATACTGCTATAATTAACTCTCAGTGTAATCTATAAAAACCCATACCCCTTCTGTATCCATGGGCCATTTTCTACCCAGAAAGTGAGACCCTCTGATGTCTGACTCTGGTGCTGAATAAAAGGTATTGCTAATCCATGAAGTCTGCTCCTGTCCCTGTTATTTGTGCTTTCATTATGATGCCAAAACCATTTTGGTTATTTTTGCTTACAACATTGTTTAGCATTGGAGAAAAAACACAGAAATCCATACAGAAATGCATTTCTATGGGAAGTCAGTGGACTGAGTACCCGTTTGATAGTGGGACATGTGTCTGATCCTCTTTCTCTTTTGTTTTGGTGCTGCGATTTGAAACCAGGGGCTCTCTACGACTGAGCTACATCCTCAGCCTTTTTAATTTTGAGTCAAGGTCTTCTCACTAAGTTGCTTATGGCCTGGCTAAGTCACCGAGGCTGGCCTTGAACTTTTGATCTTCCTGCCTCATACTTGTTGGGATAATAGTGGTCAGCCAGGCAGTGGAATGAGCACCTATTTGGTAACAGAACATGTGGTTTTGATTCTTTTTGCTATTCCAGGCAGGCTCATTGGAAAAGCCATGGGGAGCCTGGTCAAGAGTTTTGATTCTGGAGTCACAGTGTGATTTTCAGATTCTATTTCTGCAGTGTACTCATTGTGACCTCTAGCAGTTACTTAATCTCTCTTAGCTTTGGTTTTCTCATCTACAACATGAAAATATATTAATATTTCATAGAAGTATTGAGACTTCAATAAGATAATGCATGTAAACATTTGGTATAGGTGAAAATAATTCTCAAGAAATGTCTATTGCTTTAATATATACAAACACCTTCTGTTTTGGCTGTTTTAGATAAAGCTCAAGTTCAAGGACTCTGCTGGTCTTATTCCTTTATCAAATAATTACTCCAAGGCCTGCACTGATCATGTGAGCTTTAGGAACTGAACAACAGAAGATCCCTCCTGTCCTTGTAGAGTTACAACCTCAGGGGGAAACAGTGTTTATTTACAAAACAGTGTAGTTGGAGACAAGACGGAGGTAACCATTCCTCCTCAGTTTCTAAAAAAGTGGCTTCTGCTCTAGGGTGGAGGTGGACCAGGGAAGGCCTTGAGGCTTGAGACAAGATTATCAGACCAGAAATGGTGAAGGAATGAGACACCCAAGCCTTATTTCTTGAAGGTTTCAGGACCCAGCCTTCCTACCGCCCCGGTTGGTAGATCTCTTAAAGAATGGACTGAGTTGGCATAGGAGCCAGACTACTTAGACCTCCTAGGAGCTCTGAAACTTCCATCCAGCAAGAAGTGATAATGTAAGGGGGAAAGAAATTATGGGGAGGGATGACAGTGTACTCTTATGTATCTAGCAGGTAGTGGAATTCAGGGAGGAGATTTAGGGTTTTCAGCATTTCTGGGGCAGTTATAGCCATGGGCTAGAATATTACAAGTGAAGGAAATCAAGGGGTCGGGGAGAATGCAGTCTATTTAAAGTAGTAGTAAAATCCATGGATGTTTCACAGATACCTTTTCAGTGACAGAGTAAATCTGAATTGCAAAGTTGGTTCTATTATCCTTCTGTACTGTAGATCAGTGGTTCTTTAAGCAATAGATTGGATGTTACTAGGAACATCTCATAGGCTAGGGCGTCAGAAAAGGAAAGCAAAGCACTGTGGCTGAAACTGGTCCTGTAAAGCAGGTCTGCCAGTTCCCAGAGGATTCTACTCTTCACACTCAGCTTCCTGGGAGTTGCCTGCCACTACATGCAATTAGTTGATATATTTTAATGATAGTTTCCCATATTACACCATATTCCCCTAAGTGACCCATCTGAGGGAACCAGGACTGCTGGCTTAAAAGCCCACGATACTGGCTCCTTTAACTAAATACTTGCCATCAGCCCACAACCAGTTTCCCCTGGTATAAAGATCATGGAAGTCTATCAGTTAAGCCGTTTCTTTTTTTAAAAAATACTTTTAGTTGTAGATGGACATAATACCTTTATTTTTGTTTATTAAATTTTTTATGTGGTGTTGGGGATCAAACCCAGTGCCTTACGCATAGCTAGGCAAGTACTCTGCCACTGAGCCACAACCCCAGCCCAGTTAAGCTGTTTCTAATGTATGAGCGAGTGTCAGTGCCTCTGAAAGGAAATTGGATGCTGGCCATGATTAAGTTCAGTAAGTACTTTATTCATGAGTTAGGCTATACAGAATTCAGCAGAATCTAACTTAGGTCTCACAACATTGAAAATTTAAAATAAGTAGCTCATCTTATTGCTTAAGACATTTCCATCTCAATCTTTTATACTATAATAACTTGGGCCTTAAATTATTGCTTTTTTTAAAAAACTTTTAACCTTTATTTATTTATGTATTTTGTATGTGGTGCTGAGGATCGAACGCAGTGCCTCATGCGTGCGAGGCAAGCACTCTACCACTGAGCCACAACCCCAGCCCTATTACTTTTTTCTTTTTGGAGTGAAAGTTTAAAGAAAGTTCCCCCTAATACCCAGGTAACCATATTATAAAGAGTGAAATACAAAATAGCAGCAAATACTAATACACTGTAATTAACAGCTCAATTCCTTAGCTGTTTTAATAAAGTAAAACTTTATTAAAAGTTTTATTAAAACTTTATTATGCCATGTTTGTTTAAATTCATTTAATCTCAAATCCAGCAGGTTTCTAATCAGACATTTAATCAGATTCTCCTCAGGGATCTTCCGATTCTCAAGGAAGACAATGACTCGCCTACAACTGTTTCTTGAGACTCTACTCCAGGATTCCTGGCTCCTGCCTCCACACCTACACTCGAAATACTCTCTATGATATGCTTACTAAATGAGAGAAAGCTGAGCATGAAGGCGTAAAGCTAACTGTTTAATGCCTGATTAGCTGCTGCTGTTTTTGCTGCTTTTTTTTTTTTTTTCCTTTTGTCTTGTGATGGCAGAGACTGAACCCAGGGCCTCAGGCATCCTGCAAACAAGTGCTCCACCACTGAGATACACCCCCAGCCCCAGATTAGTTTCTTAATAGCAGGGAGACCCTAGTTTGAAATTGTGTCATGATAGCTAACAAGCATCACTGATCTTCAGCTTAATAATGCAAAAATTCCACTTTGTCATCTATTTTAAAGCTTCAGAGAGGAATTCCTCTGGCTGTGGTGATATTTACTCCAGTATCTCCTTCCCTTTTGGGTGCCTCTTCATTCTTGAGTAAGGACTGATTGTATCATCCATCACAAAATCATATAGTACTCTCACCCAGGAATTGTAGTGGGGGAGATTGTCGTAGTAGTCAGCTGCTATTTTCCTCACCTAGAAAAAATACAGGGAAAAAATACAGCAAGATGAATAGTGTTACTGGGACCTATTAAGAATGATTAGTGAGGGCTGGGGTTGTGGCTCAGTGGCAGAGCGCTTGCTTAGCATGCATGAGTCACTGGGTTCAATCCCCAGCACCGCCTTTAAAAATAAACAAATAAATCATTTACAGCTATAAAAATAATTTTTTAAAAAGAATGATTGGTGAATAACACAAACAGAAAAGGACAAAATATCAAACCCCCCTAGGGGAAGTAACTTTGGTCCTAGTCCTTCCAAACTTCCTAAAATTCTTTCATAAATAAGGATGATCTACAGTCTACACACATATAAATAAAACTTGATCATAATCCACAGAGAACTTATGTCAAAGCCAGTAGTGATCAGATTAACAGCTAGAACAGAAAGATACCATCTTTCCAAAAACGTAAAATGACACTTCCAGTTTAGACCCTGAATAAACACTACAGTCAAGACATTCCTGAACAATAAAATCATACTGAAATAGTATGATCATAATGAAAACAGAAATTTGATAACTTGTAAATATTTCAAAGGCATGAATTGAAAAATCAATAAATTCCTTAATATTAAGAGTTAGAAAAACTAAGGAATTTATTGGCCATGTATAGAACTCAAATGTTGACAATAAATCCCTGATGTTTCTGTACTTCACAAAGTTGTGAGAAAATGGGAAAATACACACTTAAAATGTTTTGTGAATAGCAATGTTCAATAAAAATAAGCAAAAAATGAACTTAAAAATGAGTATATTAAATGAACAACACTGTGATAAAAATGTTCTATAATTGATAAGTGATGTTTGCTTAACTCTGAGTATGCTAAAAACCACTGAATTATATACTATTAATGGGTGGATTATAATTTAATATACCTGTTAAGAAACCACTTTATTATTATTATATACTTATTAAAGATGTAATAGCTGTATACAATGTGACTACTATAATTTATGCAATAAACACGGGGTAGTAACTGAGGAAACAAAACAAGGTGCTCCTTGAAACACTGCACAAAAAGAGCTAGAAAGGCAGAACTAACAATTTACGGCTGTTTGTTATAGACAAAGAAATAAGACACCATAGAAGAGAGGGGGAAATGAATCATCAGTGATGTACCATGGGCCTTAAGCCAAGTGATGTGGATGGAACTAAGTTTTCAGTACTGGGAATGTTCCAGAAAATTACAAATAAAAGTATGTGGTTTATAATGGGAAAAAAAAAAGTGTTGTCTTAAGGGTTACTAGCCTTCTCTTTAAACCATATCCCTTGAAAAAATGATAAAAAATTCACTTCCCCAGTCACAGAGAAGGCAAACAAAAGCTATATTCTCACTTGAGGGCAAAATGACAACCAGTACCTGGGAGCTAGCATCATCACTTCAGACAGTAGTATGTTATTTTTTCCCCCATTTTTATTCTGAAAATATAAAACCTGAAAAATTTAAAGAATAGTGTAATGAACTCATATATGCCCTCACCTATTTTACTAATGATTAACCCTGTGACATGCTTTCTGTATATACTATATCATTTATAATAAACACACACACTTTGCCTCTTTTCTAAATATTTTGAAGGTAAATTGCAGACATTATGTGACAACTTAACTCTAATATTTCACCCCCAAGTATTTCAACATGTATCCCCAACAACATTCTCCAAAAAAGCACAGTACCATTATAGTAAAATTACAATATATTATGTGTTGTCAAGGTAAAGAAATAGTCCCTGCCAGGGGAAATTTATGGTATTGGAAATTGCTATCCATCAATTTTGCAGATTAATTATGCAGAATATATATACTTTCTTTTTTCTTGTCTTTTTTTTTTTTTTTTTTTTGGTACCAGGGATTTAATCCAGGGGCTCTTGACCACGGAGCCACATCCCCAGCCCTTTTAAATATTTTATTTAGAGATAGGGTCTAGCTGAGTTGCTTAGGGCCTCGCTATGTTGGTGAGGCTGGCTTTGAACTCGTGATCCTTCTGCCTCAGCCACTAGGATTATTAGCATGTGCCACCGTGCCCAGCAGGTATGTAATTTATCATAAACCTGTATATAAGTCTTAGCAAAACACATAGGGTTAATAGAGATGAAGGTTCCACGAACCGGTGCCTACTTTGCAGAATATTTCTGAATTATTTTACCAGAAAACAGATTTTATATATTCTTTAACACTTTTGAACCATGAAGATTAAGGATCCATGAGAGTGAAGCCTTTGAAAAATAAGGCTGGCAGACACAGGATTTTTTGGGGGGAAGGGGTAGTGGGGATTGAACTCAGGGGCACTCAACCACTGAGCCACATCCCCAGCCCTATTTTGTATTTTATGTAGAGACAGGGTCTCACTGAGTTGCTTAGCACCTTGCCATTGCTGAGGCTGGCTTTGAACTTGCAATCCTCCTGCCTCAGCCTCTCGAGCCACTGGGATTACAGGCGTGTGCACTGCTGCGCCGGCTCAGATACAGGATTTATATTCTTACATTTGGTTTATTTTTACAGTGGTGCGGATTAATTCTAGGGCTTCAGGCATGCTAGGCAAGTGCTCTGCCACTGAGTTACACTGAGTTAATCTCTAAAGAAAACATTCAAGTACATCTTCATTGCTTTCATGGTTTCTTACAATCTATACCAAAAGTTCATGGTTTCTTATATACTATACCAAAAGCACAAGTGATGAAATTAAAAAGTAGATAAATTGAAGTGTATCACAATCTCTTCTGTTGCAAACGATACCATCAGCAAAGTGAAGAGAGTCAGGTATCAGGTAATATAATACCTCCAACCCCACCTTTTTCTTTTTTGTTGACAAGTAGTTTAGATTGACAAAACATACTAGATTACTTAAAACAAGTGAGTCAAAACTAATTCTATTATATACCCATCAGAAATCAGAATATGCATCAAATCCTTTACTTACTAGTGGGAGGTTTTTTCCAGGAACATTGGGGAAGTCATGATGTTCATTGTGGTAACCCACGTTGAAGGTGAGTAGATTCAGAGGCCCATAATATGAGTAAGTTTCATGCCCCTTTAAGAACATGTAATGTTCAGCTATGAAATGTCCAGAAATCGGGTGCAAACCCAGACCAAGCAGGGATGCTGCCAACATGTAGACTAAAGATTTAATTCCCAAAACGTAGTAAACTATGATGTCAAAAGTGATCTGGGCCACAGTATTGATAATTTCCAGATAAGAAATTGGTTTGGGGTTGATGAGCAGAGGTCGAAAAGCATAAAAGAGAGGCTGAAGAATGACCCACATAAACTTTCTGAAAGTGGTACAGAAGAACCAGCCCTCAAAATCAGTAGGAATATCCACATCGATGCCGTCAGCTCCAAGATATCGATGATGATCCATGTGATACCTCTTGAAGGAAATCGAATATGGAACCCCAATAGGAAGATTGGCAAACATTCCAAACCAGCGATTCCACAGTGCCTTGTGGTGGCCAAAGGCAAAATTGTGGGAAATCTCATGAATAGCCAGAGTCATTGAGTGGTTAA
>PVHX01016476.1:0-43038 GCA_004024805.1 Geosciurus inauris | reverse complement strand
TGGCTCAAGCCTGTAATCCCAGCACTTAGGGAGGCTGAGACAGGAGAATCGCAAGTTCAAAGCCAGCCTCAGCAATGGCGAGGCGCTAAGCAACTCAGTGAGACCCTGTCTCTACATAAAACACAAAATAGGGCTGGGGATGTGGCTCAGTGGTCGAGTCCTGAGTTCAATCCCCAGTACCACAAAAAAAAAAAAGAAGAAGAGGACAAGGAACAGTGTCCATCTCAGTGTCCAATTCGGTGGTGTAGCCTGTGGTCCAGAGCAGGGCCCAGGGTTTGAGAGAGGCCTGAAATGGCCAAGGGGGAAACGGGGCAACGCTAGGGTCTGCGGCAGCTCCTTGTCCCCACTGAGTGGAGCACCCAGCCTCTCTGAGCCCCAGTCTCCTCATGGGCAGGAGGAACCACCAAGCTTGTGTTGAGGACATTCTGGATGCAGCGATGCCCAGCTGTGGGCACTCAGGAGCATGGCAGTGATGACAGGAGCCAGAGGTGACTGAGGAGGAGGTCCAGAGCCCTTGTCTAAACAGGGGCCATGGACAGGCTCCTGGGTGGGGATGGATAGGAGTGGCAGGTTGGATGAAACCTCCTGGAGGTGGCTGTACTCACGGGACAAGGCTTGGGTGTCACTGGGCGATGGAAAGGTGCTACCAGTGGAGCCAACCAAGCCCAGGACTGGAGAGGACACAGGGAGCCAGAGAACACAACCCACCAGAGGGGTCAAGTGGCATTGGCCAGGAATCAAGGGATCAGTTTGCTGGTGGACACAGGGACCTCATGTTCCCAGGGCGCGGGTGGCTCTGATGACCCAGGTGGGGCCCGAACATCTGTCAGGAGCCAGGGTGTGGGTGTCCACACTGGGGTGGAAGGGATAGAACACACAGGCTATACTCACATCCCTGTACCAAGAGAGAGCAATGACCATGTGAGAGGCCCAAGGGCAGCTATGTGTGGTGTCCCACCGGCAGGACTGTAAGATGCCTTCCTCCAGCGAGGACCCAGATATACCCCTCAAACCTGCAATGCACTGCAAACGTCAGCTCCCTAAACCTCTCATGAGGTGACCGGGGCCTGAAGATGACAGCCACAGTACCTGACCCCAGCACTGTGCCCTGCCCTCCCTGCACTCCCAGGGGACCCTGCAGCGAAGACTTCAAAGGTGCACAGGAGAAGAACTGGCACTGGAGAGGCGGCCTGCAGTGGGGAAGAGGGGCAACGCCTCCAGGAAGGCCTCCTCCCACCGTCCTGGCCGCAGGCAGGGTTTGGGGTAAGACCTGGAGGAACCCCCCGGGTTTGAGCAAGCCACCTTTTGCTGGCCAGGGCCCGAACTGCGGAGCCAGATGTGGTCCCTGGACCAAGTCGTGGAGCTGAGGAGGAGGGGCTGGGCTAGTGACCCACAGAAAGTGGCCGAGCTCTGTCCGCACTGCGCTGCTCCGACCGCCTGTCCTGGGTAGGAGGGTCTGGTCTTCCCGGAGGAGCAGCGGCACTGGGGCAGGACTTGCTGGGGACAGGGGACGGGCGGCGACCACCCGCGCAGCGCGCAGTTGCGGCCGGCATGCGACTCACGTTCTCGTGGCGCATGTGCTTAAGGAGGCGCAGCTCGCGGTAGGCGCGCTTGGCGAAGAGCTCTGACTGGAAGGGCCGGTACAGCTTCTTGATAGCCACCTTGGTGCCCGTGCGACTGTCCACGGCCGAGCTGCGGGACGGACGGCTTAGCGGGAGGGCCGGGCCACCCCGACGCCGCCGCCCCGCCGCCCCGCCCGGCGCGCGCTCACCACACGGCGCCGTAGGCCCCCGAGCCCACGGGCTGCAGGTCCTGGTACACGGCGCGCACCTCCCAGGCCGTTTTGGTCACCTCCTGGCGGTAAAAGCCCTTGCGGGCGGGCGGCGGCGAACTCATCGCGGCCCGGGAGCCGCCCCGCCGCAGCCCCGCGGGGCCCGGGCTCTGCGGACGCCCCCGCGGACGCCGGGAGCCACCGCGCGGCCCGGCCGGCTCCGCGCTGCCCGCCGCTGGGGCTGCTCTGCGCGCGCGCTTCTCTCGGGGTCGTCGCCCAGGGCCCTCCCGCGGAGCCGACCCCCGCCCGACCCCAGCCCCGCCGGCAGCGCGCGGCCCCTCCCCCGCCCGCGGACCAACCGGCCCCGGGGCCCCGCGCACGTGACGCCCCCGCCCGCTCCCGGCCCCTCCGGAAACCCGAGGCGGCCGCGCGGGGGCGGGGGGGCCGGAGGCTGGGGGAAGGGGGAGGGGAGGCTGCCCCACAGCCGGGACCGGACGGACACCCTGGCCGGCCTCCGCCCCCGCTGGACTTCCCAGCCCTGGTGTCTTAGCAGGAGCTTCTCTGGGCTCCAGTCCTTACCGTCCTCTTCCCAGGGCACTAGGCCCATCCTAGGCAGCCGGAGCCCACCTGGCTCCTAACCCCAACCCCATCACTGTTCACCTATCCATACTCCACTCCTGCCTGACCCCTGCCCAGTCCCCCATCCCTGAGGCCCCTGGACCCTGTGTTCCCAGTGTCTGCTGCCCACTGTGCCCTGAAGCCAATCCACCCATCCCCAAGAGTCTGTTTGCCGGCACTTGACCTGCAGGCATCCCTCTTCCCACACGGAGGAGGGTTGGTCCTGTCTCCAGCATTTCTCAGGTTGCATCCTCAACTCTTGGACACCCGCCCCCAGCTTCCCATTGCAGGAGCCAGAGGGGCTAGTCCTGTAGGTCCCCCTTGAGCCCTTTTTTTTTTTTTCTTTTGGTACTGGAGATTGAACTCCTGCACACTCAACCCTTGAGCCACATCCCCAGCCCTATTTTGTGTTTTATGTAGAGACAGGGTCTCACTGAGTTGCTTAGCACCTCGCTGTTGCTGAGGCTGGCTTTGAACTTGCAATTCTGCTGTCTCAGCCTCTCTAAGTGCTGGGATTACAGGCTTGGGCCACCACACTCGGCTTCCCCCTTGGGCCCTTTTGCACCCCCAGCTCCTCCTCTCCCCTCACTTACAATGCAGGTTGCCTGCTCCAGGCATTTTCTGGTCAGCGCCCTGTCTGTCCCACACCCTGCCTAGCTTGCCCTTCAAAGGTGGGCGGGCTGAGCCTCACTCACTCATAAAGGTGTGCCTGCATCCAGGGTGAACAAGGGCCGTGCTTGTTCCTTCAACCCGCCCCTCCTTGTAGGCATCCCTGGGTCTGGCCCAGATGCTCCTGGAGGACCAAGCCCCTACCCCTCCCACAGCTCAGCAACCCAGGTCTGAGGAAGGAATATAGGGTCCACCCCAGGAGTCCATTGGACTGGTGGGTAACAGGATCCCCAGGCCCCCTCCCTGCCCTCTGTGCCCCGCCTGCCTGCCATGAATCAGCAGCTCAGCAGTGAGGCCAGGCCAGAGCAGCTTTACACCTGGGCTGCGGCCGGTGATCTGGCACATTTTTGAGCTGGTGAAGAGAGCAAGTCGGGGCAGCTTGGGGCCACTCAGACCACAGCTGCCTGTGTCCCGTGCCATTCTTGCTCTGGGCTGCTTCAGACGAAACCCCCACCCACTCCAGGCAGCTTCCTTAGGAAGGAGTTGCCCTCCTTGCCTTGTTGGGGATGCAAAGGTCCAGGGGCAGACCAGGCTGTAGAGATGGGGCCACGTACTTAGTTCTCCCATTCTTCACCCAAGACACTGGATTTGGCACAGCCTGGCCTCTGAGGTTCTCCCCAGGACAGCCCCCACACTGACCAGGCCTCCAAGACCTAGACTGTCCCCACATGTGAGCTGCAGTAACAGCAGCTATGGTGTGAGTTCCTGGGTTAAAGTAGCCTCTTTGTCTCTAACCAGGAAGGAAAAGAAAGCCATTTCCTCTACCCCATTCAAAACCTAGGAAAGGGCAGGTCTTTGCCCCCAGGGACATCTAAATGACCCCGTGAGTGGTCTCCCTGACGACTGAGTGAGGGTAAATTTGAGCCAGGAACCAAACCCGCCTAAGGGATTGTTGCAGAGCCACTGGGGGTCAGTGTATAAGTAGCCATACTCCCTGTTCCCCTTGGAGCCTCATTCTCCCCTGGCCTTCTGAGTCTCAGACCCTCCAGGGAGCAGAGAGGGTGCCAGATGTCTGATGGTCTCACTAGGGGAGCAAGGGGGCTGGCCAGTGCAGAATTCTAGGGGGCCAGGTCAGTTGGAGATGTGTGAAGCATGGAGATACAGCCACCTCGTCCAGGCAGAGGGATAGTTGGGGACAGAAGGTTTGGGGCCTGGACACAAACTGAGCAAGAGGAAACCCCTTTATTGTGCACCTCTGGTGCAGGCACTTGACATCCAGAACTTCCTGGGTCCCTGGAGGCAAGCGGTCACTGCCTTTCCAGGGAGGAGCCCCACCCCCAGCAGGTCTCCAGGCAGGATCCTGTCCCAGAGTTTATTTGATCAGCTCCTTTCTGGGAGAAGGGAAGATGAGGACTGACCCACAGACCTGAGCACCCTGATCTGCTGTAGGGCCACAACAGTGGGCAGAGGTAGAAGCAGGCAAAGGCTTGTCAGCTTTGGGCCAGGGTCAAGGGACAGGAGCGTCCAAGCCAGCATCCGTGTACCGTCTGCTTTAGCATCCTCAAGGCTAGGCCGCTGCTCCAGCTCTCCAACTGGCAGTGCACCTACATGCCTCCAGAGCCTGCTGAAGCCTTCCTGTCCACTGAGGAAGCCCTAGCTTTTGCCCACAGGGGTGCCCCTGGGCCCCAGAGCCCTGACCTGATACATACCAAGGTCTCAACACCCCTTGAGAATCTGGAGCTGGGGGAGGACAGCAAGGCTGTGACCACTCCAACTCAGACCTCCTGCCAGACATGGCTGCTGGGCCTTTGGTACCCACAGATTCACACACAGGCCCAACACGTGAACACAAGCGTGCATACTCCTACACACATGCCACAGGCAATCACAGAGCTGCGGGCAACTGTTGAGTGGACATTTGGTGGTGGTTTCCACAATGCCATCCCCCGCTAAGACCCTGCCCAGCCTGGTGGGGCACTGGCCCCGCCTCAGCTCACAGACCTGTGGGTCTCAGCAATCCCTAGGGCAGTCCCCCACTTACAGGCTGGGCAGCTTAACCACTGAGACTCTCTCTTTGAGTCTCCAGGGACCCTGGCCCATTCACCCTCAACCCACTCCAGAGAGTCCTCTCGGGCTGATCTAGAGAGACAGAAACACTCCTCAGGGGGATCCCCAGTGGCACCCAGATCCCACAGAGTGAAGTCCTGAGGGACAGCCTGATGGCTGGGACAGGATGGGAGGACTAAGGTAGGCCCAGGGACTCTTCTGCCCAGACTCTGACACATGGCAGACACATGTGCCCACACTCCTGCATTCTTTTGTGTGTAGACTCCCTTAAGGCAAAGGGTCCCAGAAGGGGATCAGGGCTGAGGAGCGTGCCGGGCTCAGGACCACGGGTTGGAGCGTGGCTGCTGGGCAGCTCCTCACTGCTCAATCTCTAGGCTGCCAGTCGGCTGTGGTGGCTCTGGGGGCTTGAAGCTGAGGACTTCCTGGTAAGTGAGCTCTGGGGGAGGTGGAAGGAAAGGGTGAGCCTGCAGTGCCCCCAGCCCAGCCCCGCACCTGCCTGTCAACACCCACTGCCTGGTCCATGCACACCACCCTCTGAAGGCAGCTTCAACTCAGGTTGAGAAGGAGAACTTGCCCCATGCTGCCCCTGTTGGACACACACACCCTCATCGCCACCTGCCCCACTCTGGAGTGGAGGACAGACAACTCTGGGGAGAAACCAGAAAGTTTGCTGCAGGAATCAGGTAAAACCCTGCTCTGGGGGAACACAGCCCTCCGCACCCTGAGCCCCACTACCCCTCCCATGCCCCTGCCCACCCTTCCACTCCTCCACCGTGTGCTCCTTGGCCTCAACACTTTCATCATAGGGCTCAGCCTCTGGTTCGTCATCCGGGTCATGGTACTGGCTGAAGTATGCATGGGCCAGTGCCTCAGCTGCACTGACCCTCTGGTCACTGTCCAGCACCAGCATCCTTCCAAGAAGGTCTACAGCTGCAGAAGGGACAGTGGGGATGGGGTGAGCTCCACATCCAGGGTCAGAGGTGCAGCCCAGCCTAGCCCCAGGTCCAGTCCTCACCCAGGGGGTTGGCGCCATGGAAGATGCTGCTGAGGTCCTTCTGGGGCATGGGGGGCAAGGACTGGATGTATGTCCGGGCCTGGGGGCATAGGAGAAGAGCCTGGGAGGGCTGTTCGTCCCTAGCTTCTATGACCCAGGAGACCACAGACCTCTTCCCCATGGGATCTGATGGCTCCAGCACCTCACTGGTTTCCAACAACTGCAGGACCTAGATCCCGAGAGTGCCCTGCACCCCATTCCCCTCCACTGCCCATGGCCAGAACAGTGTGTTGTATGCTAGGATTTTGTCCTCACTGAGCCTTGTGCCAGGAAACCCCTCCCCTTCCCTCATGCCCCCTGGAAGGGTTGGGTGCCTAACCTGGGCTCTATGCCACCCTGCCCATACTCTCCGTACCCCCCCTTCCCCAGAGGCTTGGTCATCAGAGGACACTGGTAGCTGACTGGGCACTGACTCACATGCTCGGAGGATATCTTTGCCAGAACCTCAGGGCTGGGTGTGCCCACCACCTCCATGATGCGCTTCAGCTGGTCAATGTCTACCTGGCTCAGGAAACACCGGGCGGCCAGCTATGGACATTTACCAGCCCCTGTGCCCCAGAGTTTGGGGCACTGCCTGGAGCATGTTCTCCTGCAGTGAGCCCAAGGTTGTATGGCATAGAGCAGAGGAAGCGAGACTGCCAGAGAGTGCCAAAGCCCACCCCACCCTCCTCCCCAGCCTGGACTAAGGATACAGTCGTTCCCTGGGAAGAGGGCCTTTCCCTGGAGCAACTCAGCCATGATGCAGCCCACTGACCAGATGTCCACTGTTGGGGGAGGAGGGAGGAGCCTGTCAGTACACCCACCTGAAGTTCCCCCTCTGGAACTGGGGAGGAGTCCGCCCAGTGACCCTCAGTCACACCTAGGCCCAAAGACTGGCTGAGTCCTTCCTCCTCTACATCCCACCCTGAGAAGGGGCCATAGGATACCCGCCATGGTCCAGGCTCCTCTGAAAGCTGGCCCTAGACCTTATATGTCCCTCTTTGGCCCCATTCCCACCACTCTGCCACCCTCCCCAGCTGTGGTGTGAGCCCTCCCAGCCCTCTCTGGTCACGTGTGTCATGGGTAAGGGTTGACAACACCTGTCTGGTTGTAATGCATCCAGTTGAGCATGATCTCGGGCGCCCGGTACCAGCGAGTGGCCACGTATCCTGTCATCTCCTCATCCGCCTGGCGTGCCAGCCCGAAGTCCAGGATCTGGAGCAACCACAGACATTCTCGAGGCCCCTCCATGTGAACCTCCACTGCCCACCCATCCCGCGGCCCCTCACCCTGAGCTCGCAGTCCTCATTCACAGCAACGTTGCTGGGCTTCAGGTCCTGCGGGGTGGGCGGGGCGTCAGCGCAGGCAGGAGCCCTACGGACCGGACTGTACCCTCAACCGCGCCACACCTACCCGGGCACCTACCCGGTGGATGATCCCGGCCGAGTGTATGTACTGCAGGAGAGGAAAGGCCGTGGTTAAGCCCAGGCTCCCTCCGTGCTTGGCACCCAGACCTCGGTCGGGGTAGAAAGAGCCCAGCGCCCCACCTTCAGCCCACGCAGCAGCTGGTAAACCAGGAACTGGACGTGCTCGTCGCTCAGCGCCTGGCACTTAACGATATTGTTCAGGTCGGCGCCCATTAAGGTGGTCACCAAGTACCTGCAATGAGATCAGAGGTCAGGACAGAGCCCACCACCCACTCCTGGATGCGCTCCCCCAGCCACCACCACTCCTGTCCAGCCGCTCACACTTCGCTGAAGTCCTCGATGGATGTGGCCGGTGTGAAGACGTCCAGAAGCCCGATGACCTAGGCGGGGAGCAGAGGCAGGCCTACGGTTCCGATTCAGACACTGGGCAGTGCCTGCACGGGTCCTGGGGGACCCGGCAAGGGAGTGCCTCCCACAGGCTCCGCCCCCGCCCATCCCGGCCCCGCCCTTGCAGATCCCCAGGGACACGACCATCTGCCGGCGCCCTCCCACCCACCGCCCTTGGGCTGCGGGCTCACGTTCTCGTGCTTCAGGTGCTTGAGCAGCCGCAGCTCGCGGTAGGTCCTCCGCGCATGGATCAGCGACTGGAAGGGGCGCGACAGCTTCTTCACCGCCACCTTCTGGCGCAACCGTGCGTCGTAGGCCGAACTGAAAGGCGGGCAAGTGAGGCGGCGCAGCGGAGGCTTGCGGGGCCTTTCCGCGCCGTGTGACCGGCAGAGGGCCGCAGGCGGTGCTCTGCGTGTAGGTCTGGCCTTGGAGGCAACTTTCCCGCGCCTGCCCCCGGCTCGCCCTCGGCTCTCACTCACGCCCCTCGCCCCTTACTCATGCTCCAGGAAGCAGTCTTCAGGTCACCGCCAAGCAGCGTTCTCTGGCCAGGGCCTGGGTCTTTTCTTGTCGTGCGACTCTCACCCCCAACCCGGGCCCCACTCCCAGCGAGGCCTGGGCATGGAAAAATCCGCCAGGAAAGCGCCACTGGTGCTCCCGCAGTACACGGCCCCTCACCCCTGCGCCCCGTGAACAGGGAGGCGCACTAAGGAATGCAGAGCCAGCTCCAAAGCCCCTGGAACCCCCATGCCTCCGCTTATTCAAAATACAAAGGGGAAGTGACCAGAGGTCTTCATTGCGTCCTAATTTGTAAATGAGCAACTGGACCATAGGAAATGTCCAGCTGAGGGGAACCTAGGGCCCTACAGAACATTCCCTTCCTTGTTCAGCCCCACTCCCCAGACGTTTGATCCTCCACCTCTGCACCCGCGTTCCCATCCACCTACCCCTTTGCTGGACAGGCAGCAGTCATCATTATCATTTACAATTACAAATGGACAGGGTCCCCCACCCTCTGCTGGTCCCTCAAGATAAGGACTCAACTATGAACCGGTTGCATGAGCCTGTCAGCAGTGCCTTCGCATGCCTGTTCCCCTGACTGATGCTTGTCCCTTCTCTCTCCCACCTCCATTCCTCTCAGGACTACCCCTCCAGAGAGTGGAGACAGGCTGCCACCGCCCAGCACCGCGGGCAGGGCACGCTGGGTCTGGGATGCTTATGGGCTTGCAGGGTGGTGGAAGGAAAGCCAGCTGGGCCCCTATCAGGGGCAGGGGAAGGTCCAAGTCACTCCTGGTGTCAGGGTGAGGGCAGTGGCCCCTCATGTGGGCCCTCAGATCCTTTTGTCTGATTGCATCTGTGCAATCAACTGGTAGGGAATTGGAACCTGCTCATCAGCCTCAGCAGTGGAACTGAGCAACACAGGACCAGGGAGGCAGCCTCACTTGGAAAATTTGTCACCCCCCAGGGGCTCTCTGATGCTGAATCCTAAGGTGAGTCCAGTGAGGCCCAGTTGCTCTAGAACCACTCATCTCATAACTCTCTTTCTGCCCTTGAGGTCTGAGATGAACATGAACCCTGCCCTGGTATAGACCTGACCTGCTGGAGGCTTCTGACGCAGGCAAGCAATAGCGGTGTGAGCGTGGGCCTGCCTGGGGGCCGCCAGAGCCTGCTGCAAGCTCCTGAGAACTGGCCAGGGGGGATGTGAGACATCCCACTTCTACCCTGCAAGACGCCTTCCTGCCCCAACATGACCTGCAGTGGACAGCAGCCACTGGACACTGGCCTCACAAGGACCCCAGAGCACCTCTCAACGTCCATTGCCTTGACCAGCCTGTCAGCCTTGCAGTAGCAACTAGAGACTCTAAGCACCCTTTGGCAGGTGCCTAGAGGAACGGACACCAGGCCACCGCAGCCAAGACTATCCTCTGAGCCTCAGACTCTAGCTGCCAGGGCTGTAGTCTGTTTCCTTGGCGGGGACAAGATTGGGTGGGGTGTAGACACCCCCTAAGGATTGTAGGAGGAATGGTAGACGTCTCTGCTCAAGCCTAAGCAGGGTAAGAAGACACCCACAAAAATGGGGGAGGGGCACGACACACAGGGAGCCTGAAGCCATTCTAAGGGAGAGGTCTTGACCTCCCCGACTGGCCTCTCCCTTTTCAAATAACAGCGCCTATCCAGGGCGCGGGAAATCTGCTAGACTGGGGCCTGCCTGGCCTTTGCCCGAGAGAATCCCGGATGGCTGCTTGGACATTTAGCGCCACGGAAGACCCGCCCTACCGTCAGCTGTGACGCCCCAGGATTCCGCCCCAATGGGGGACACTCGAGATCAGCGGGGCCGCGGGGCGACCCCCGCCCTGCCGAGAGCGACGTCTGGTAGGAAAGTTTCCTCCGCGCCCCTCCCCCATTCATTCTTCCCAGGCGCGCCGGCCGGGGGCGGAGGCAGCGCGAGGCCCCTCCCACGCCGGGAGCCGGCGCCGCGCGGGGAGGGGGCGCGCACTCGGTCCCGCCCCGGCCCCCACCTGCCGTGCCCCGCCCCTACCAGACGGAGCCGTAGGCGCCGGAGCCCACCGGGCGCAGACCCTGCAGCCGCTGCGGCACCTCCCACACGGTCTTGTTCAGCTCCTGCCGGTAGAAACCGGCGCGCGGGCCCGACATGTCCGGAGCGGAGGCCGGCGCGGGCGCAACCCAGCGCCCAGCCCGCGCCCAGCCCGCGCCCAGCTCGCGCCCAGCCCGCGCAGCGCGGAGTCGAGCCGAGCGGGGGGCGGCGGCGGGGCGGGGCCACGAGGCGGGGCGGAGCCCGGGCGGATTTCCCGGGCCGGCCGGCCGGGCTGGGGGTTCCCGGAGACCCACGCGTGGCTTCCTGCCCCTCGGGGACAGCCGCAAAGCGGAAACCTGCCCTCCCCGGGGCGGCGAGGAGCCCGCCTGTCCCTCCCGCGTCCACCTCCCAGGCCACGTACTTGCCCACGTTCGCACCGCAGCCTGGCCGCCGCCCCTCCCGCAACCCGCGCAGCCTCCAGCCCAGCCTCTCAGAAATGAGGAGAACCGTCAAAGGCGAGGCCTGGGCGAGTCGTGGGGAACATTTTCACCAAGAAGAAAACACCAGCCAGTAAAAACAAACCAAAAAACCAAACAAAAAGCGCGTCAAACATTAGCCGCACAAGCCCTTGGCCAGGGCCCCTCTAAGGGGCGGGGCGATGTCCTGGGTCCTGGGCAGTAGAGGACGCCTGGGCCTTCCTTGGTTTGCCTCCTGGAACACTTGCCTTGGTCTGACCTGGTCCTCCTCCAGGAAGTCTCCCTGCAGGGCTCGCCCCTGACCTTGGCCCAACCGCCTCCTGGGAGAGATGAGTCCACAGGCCAGGCCAGTCAGGACCAGGGACAGCGGCGGCACCAGGGGTCCTCTGGGGTGTTGTGCCCACAAGGAGCGGTCCTCAAGTGGGTCCTCTTTGATGCCCGGGACTTTTCCCCCTCCCTCACCGTCAGCTCTCCCGGGAAGCCCGCACAGACTTTCCCAGGTCCTGAGGGGCCGCCCATAGGGCAGAGTGACCAAGCCGGCGCCCCGCAGAGGCAGGCAGGGCTCTACCTCGGCCAGAGGGATGCTTTTAGTGATCAGGGGATGCTCCCCGCGTTCCAGCAAGGCCTCATGGAAATGTGTAGCTCAGGACTTCTTTCATTACGACTTGAAAGTGACGGGGGACGGGAGGAGCCTTGCCCCTTGGAGAAAGGGCTCCTGACCCTGCACTGCATGGGAGCAGCGGGCATTGGAGGAGAGGAGGGGAACTCTGTGGCTGGGCCGCCCCTCCCAAGAAAGCGGGAAATCATACTCCAAGTTGCCCGAACTGCTATTTTAAGAACAAATTTTAATAAAAATTAAAATGAGTTTTAATGTGAAATCTGATTTTTAAATAAAAATTAGGGCTGGAATGTAGCTCAGTAGTAGAGCATTTGCCCGGCATGCGTGAGGCCCTACAAATGATCCTTGTTACCGCAAAAAATAAAATAAAAATTATTTACCAAATAAATAATTGGCACCGGTAGCGGTGGCTCACGCCCGTGATCCCAACGGCTTGGGAGACTGAGACGGCAGGATGCAAGTTTGACACCAGCCTTACCAATTTAGTGAGGCCCTATGCAACTTAGTGAGACCTTGTCTCAAAATAAAAAATAAAAAGGGGTAGAGATGCAGCTCAATGAGTAAGCGCCTCTGGGTTCTGTATCCAGTACCCAAAAAATAAACGGCAACCAATGAAAACAAGTGCGCGGAAGTACATCAGCCTTAGTACATCTGCCTCAAATCCTGCGGGTGGGGCTTGTGAATGAGTAGAAGGAAGGAGGTTTCAGCCTCAGCCGCTCTGGTGTGACCTTGGCCAAACCCCAAGCGGCCCAGGCCTCCGGGCCTCCATTTCCCATTGAAGAGGCGGTGCCTGAGGGTGGACCCAACGAGGCCCCTTAGGGCCCTAGCAGCCCCTCTCCCTGCAGCGCGCCAAGGTTTTCTGCCAAGTAATGGAGTTTCAGCTGAAGATGGAGGAGGTGGAGCTGAGCCTCGGGGCAGTGGGGACGGCAGCCGCGGGGGAAGGGGGCAGCCTTTGTCTGAGCCAGGACGGGGAGGGGTAGGGATGTCTTGCCAGAACTGCAGGTTTGGCTCTCCCAGGCGGAGAACTGAAGGGGTGGGCAGATGACTGCACGCCACGGAAGCCTCCATCCTCCCTGACCCCTTCCCAAGTCCTGGGATCCCCCACTGTGCCTGCCAGCTAGTGCTGCAGTGCCTTCTGGGGCTGGCCTGGGATCTACTACTGGGGAAAATGACCACTGGAGTTTCAGGTGGTGGGTGCTGGAGGCCCCCTTAAGGAAAGGAACCCCCAGAACCTGGCAAGGGTCAGGGAAGGCCTGGACGGATGATGCCAGCAGGAAGCAGGGCCGAGCTTCCAGGTAGCCCTGAGGTGGGAACAGGACACAGGTGACACTTGGTACATCCAAGAAAGAAGGCAGAGTCTGGAAGGTGGGGTCCTGAGGCAGAGGAGCAGCTCTGCAAGGGCAGAGGGCAAGTATGGAGACCTTCGGCACAAAAGGCCCACCCAGGGCCCTTGTCGTGATTCAGCATCACCCCCAAACATCAATCCCCTCCTTTCTCTCCACATCCATTTCCCTTGCTGGTCTAGGACCCCCTTCACCGACAGCTATGACAGCTTGATGGTCAGCTTGCCCCTCCTGGCTGGGCCTCTGCCTGTGGTCAGAATGAACTTCCTAAAGGCAAATCTGGCATGAGGCTGAACAGGAAAGGTCATTAAGGCTACCCATGGCCCCTCCCCATACCCACCTCTCCCTCTTCCTACTACATTGGGAAGAAAATGGGAAAGGGACACTAGAACAGGTCACCTGGGTCTGCTGGCATTCTGCCCACTCACACCTGACCTGCCCAGTCCCATGAGCCCCAAACCAAGGCCCAACTCCTACTTCTCTCTGGCCCCGTATGCAAGGACAGGCCCTGAACCTCTTCATACCTGTCTGTCCTCTAGGGGGTGGGGAATCTCACCACTCAGTAGTACCGAGCAAAGACAGCCTGCAGGGTCCTGTTCGGGGGGCCAGGAACCTGAAGGCCTGGCCTCCCCAGCTCAGCATTCTCAGAACACACTGCCTCCATCCCTGTTCTTAGCGGCATCTTGTTCCGATTTCCCTAACCAACCGTCTGGGAAGCAGGGAGCCCTGTGTCAGGATGTCCATTCTGGGCCTTGTACCCTTCCTTGGCGGTTGACAGCTGCCCTTGCTCCATGTGGCTTGAGTGGGGACACCCGGACACAGAGTGGTTCATGATCAATGATGGCCCTCCATCAAGACTGTCCAGCCATGAGGATGTGCTGCCCAAGGACAAACCAGCTCAGACAGGTGGAACCCAAGGATCCAGCCAGAAGGAGGCTGGACAACTGCACTCCCTGCAGTGGTGCCCTGGGAGCAGGAGGCTCCCCAGGAGACCTGGAGAGCAGACCTGCCCAGGACAGTGCCAGGCAGAGTGGACCTCAGGAAGAACATGTGGAGCAAGCCCCGGCCTGACGGGCTGCTGTGTGCACATGACTCAGCCAGCCTCCATCACACCTGTACTTGGGCCCTTCCATGGCCTCTGCACTGTGCCTGGGGGTCGGCAGCCGCCACCATCCCCACAGCAAAGGTGCCACCCATTCTCAGGTCATGGACTTTGAGTCCTCCTTGTGTCCTTAGTCATCCTGGAACAGCTCCTGGGACTGAGAGGCAGCTGGCCTCAGCAGGACTGCACACTGTAGGGGCTTACTAAACGCACGCTGCGAGGTCTTGCCTCTTGTCTCGCGTCCACCCCACTGGCCCGCCCGCTGCAGCCCAGTCCAGGATGGAGAGAGGCAGAGGCAGGCAGCAAGGTTCCAACCCACGTCCAGAGGGCAGCCTTCGGGTCCCGGCTGGCGCACACAGGGGGCCACCGGAGGGCCAAGTGACAGGGAGAGAAGCTGTGAGCAGTGCAGGCTCAGGGACGGGGCTGTGAGGAGGCGGACAGGCAGTCCCAAGGGAACCCAGCCAACCAGGAGAGTGAAAAAGACGATTGTATTGGATTTATAATTAACAAGATTTACAAAAGGGGGTGGGTGGTCCTGGTGGAGCTGTTCCCTGACTCCCAGATGTGCGTGGGCCTACAGGGAGCCTGTCTGACAGGCCAAGACCAGGACCCCCAGTCTGCTGGGTCCCCTCTGGCCACCCGGGCCCTGACGTCTGACGTCCAGCTTGACCTTTGAGGTGGGGCCTGGGGGCCCTCGAGTCCACCTGGAGTGCCTGCGCCCTGTGGGAAGACCAGGTGAGGACGGGGGCATCGTACCGCTTTTTCTCCTCCTTCTGTCTGGCTGACAGACAGACACGCAGTCCAAGAACTTGCCCTGGGGGCTGCAGGCACTCAGACCCACCAGAGGCCAAACCCAGGGCGTCTGAGAAGGCTGCTGGTGCACCGGGAGGGAGGCTGAGGGCCTGCTGCCCCAGTGGCCCAGTGGCTTGGTAAGGCACGTTTGCGAACTGCTCCCCATGGAGAGCACCGGATGCTGGTGCGTGGAGGAGCTGGTGCTGGCCAGAGTGCCCGGCAGTGTTGCTCAGGAGGTCGCTCAGTACAGCAGGGGTGGGCCTGCCACACCCCCTGGCGCCGGGGCACATCCTCTGCTGGGGAAAGAGGTCAGACACTGCCGACTGGGCATCGTGCCAAGGGGCTACCCAGCACCAGGCATGGGCACCTTGCACTGTGCCCCAGCAGCATTGATGGTCTGAGGTCAGAGGTCAGTGACTTTGTTCTCAAGAGCGGCCGCTATTTGCTGCAGGCGGAAGGCTAGCTGCATTTTCTGGGCGGCAGGGTCCTCTTCCAAGGCATTGATGATCTGGGCAGGTGTGGGAAGGGGTGCTGGTGTGAAGACCACCGTTTGGGGAGGAATGTCCCATGCACCCACCCAGGGACCAGGCCCTACCTCGTCGTAGTACTTCTGTGTGTACTGGTAGAGCTGGTGCAGTGCCACCAGGGTATTCAGGGAGTCTGTGTGTGCCTGGGGATGACAGTGTCACCCAGTGAGCCCCCAGGCAGGCACGGCTGTGGAGCACTGGGCTGTGGTGGGTGGCTATGTGGTGGTGTGTGCATGTGCACACGCAGCGGGACCTCGGGCTCCAGTGAGGAGCTCAGCCAGTGAGTGAGGCTGGCGCAGCAGCAGGGCAGACTCCACAGGCCCACCCCCCACACAAAAGCAGCAGTGCATAGCCGCTTCCGTCAGGGCAGCCACACTGGGTCCAGCCTACCTGACCAACGTGCCCCTCCCAGTCCCGCCCTCTGCTCCCCTCACCCCACAACCTCACCCCTGTGTTGCAGTTTCCTGCCTGGCTCAACCTGAGGCAGCAGGGATGGTGGGGGCTTTACTCTGCCAGGCCTGTGATCCCCTTACCCGGGAAATCTCTGCCAGGTGTGTGTTCATGTCCTGATCGCTGACCTGCACCATCTGCCGAATCCCCTTGTAGTAACTGCAGGAATGGGTGGTGGGAACCTGAGGCTGGGCCTCGGGGCCTCCCAGAGACTCGCACAGGTCCCGTGCCCTCTTCCTGACCACAGGGGACCCAGCAAGGCAGTACTCACTCCTCCACCATCTTCTTGTAGGTGGAGATCTCCTTGGCATACAGCAGCTTGTTGCTGGGTGAGTCCTGTGGGGATAAAGCCCCATCACACCAGCTCAGGCCCCACCAAGAGGAGCCGTGTGAGCATTCCCCAGACTCCCAAAACTTTCATTAAAAAAAAAAAAAAAATCATTTTTATGGCACATGCCTGTAATCCCAGCTACTTGGGAGACTGAAGCAGGAGAATTGCAAGTTCAAGGCCATCTGGGCAACTTAGCAACACTGTCTTAAAATAAATAAAAAAGAGGGGCTGGGATTGTAGCTCAGCGGTAGAGCACTTGCCTTGGCAAGCGTGAGGCCCTGGGTTCGATCCTCAGCACCACGTATAAATAAATAAATAAAACAAATGTCTATTGACAACTATAGATAGATAGATAGATAGATAAATAAATAAAAAAGAGCCAGGTGCGGTGGCTCACGCCTGTAATCCCAGCACTTTGGGAGGCTGAGACAGGAGAATTGCGAGTTCAAAGCCAGCCTCAGCAACAGCGAGGTGCTAAGCAGCTCAGTGAGACCCTGTCTCTACATAAAACACAAAATAGGGCTGGGGATGTGGCTTAGTGGTCGAGTGGCCCTGAGTTCAATCCCCAGTACCAATAAATAAATAAATAAATAAATAAATAAATAAATGAGGCCTGGCAACTTAAAAAGACCATGTCTCAAAAAATAGAAAGGGCTGGGTGTGGTTCAGTAGTTAAGCACCCCTGGGTTCAGTCTCAGTACTAAAAACAAAAACAAACAAACAAAAAACCCAACAGCAAAAGTCAAAAAGGGCTGGGATGGTAGACTGCTTGCAGAGGGAGAAATAACGAACTAAAACTTTATTTTTGTCTTTTATACTTTGTAGCAAAACTATTTCTGCCTATGCAAGGAGGGGAAGGTCCCAGGGGGAAAAGTGTGGGCCCTAGAGAGAGGAGGGGGAGGCCCCAAAGGAGGACGGTGGGGGTTCCAGGGAGAGTCCTGAGTCCTGTGGGGAATGAAGCCCAGTCACACTAGGCCAGGCTCAGTCTACTCAGGGTTCCCACCAAGAGGAGTAGTGTGGTCCCTCCCCAGACTCCCAAAACTTTCATTAAAAAAAAAAAAAAAAAAAAAAGAATGTCCGTGGCACATGCCTGTAATCCCAGCGACTCGGGAGGCTGAGGCAGGAGGATCACATGTTCAAAGCCAGCCTCAGCAACTTAGTGAGACCCTGTCTCAAAATAAAAAATAAAAAAATGGCTAGGGATGTGGCTCAGAGTTAAGCGCCCCTGGAAAAAAATCAGAGAGAGCTGGTGGCAGTGATTGCCTAGCACGTGCGAGATTCTATCCCCAGCACCACCAAAAGGGGGGGAAAGACAAAAACAAAAACTGTACTTTTGTCTTTTGTACTTTGTAGTGGAACTCATTACTTCTGCCTATGCAAGGAGAGGGAGGTCCCAGGGAGAAAAGGGTGGGGCCCTAGACAGAGGAGGCTTTCTAGGGAAAGAAGGGGGCAGTCCCAAGGGAGAGGAGAGTGGGGGTCCCAGGGATCTTTCAGAGGCGGACCTGGAGTTCTGACCACTTCCACTTGTCCTGATTGACCCCCAAATGTGCACATCCACGCGGGACTGCTTTGGCACCTCCCAAGCTCGCCCCCATCTCTGCCACTTGACCCGGCTCCCCCGCCACCCTGCATGGACCCTGTGCAGCAGGCCCTCCTGGGGGCTGAGCCAGCTCCTCCCCAGCGCGACCCACCACCGCACTCACGCGGCTCAGCTTGTGCTCCGTGCGCGTGCAGGCGTCCATGAAGGTCTGCGCGATGACCGACAGCGAGGCATCCACCACTTCGTGGACGTGCACGTCGAAGATGAAGTGTGGGTTCTTGAGGATGTTCACCCAGAACCGGAGCGGCAAACTGCGGCGCGAGACAGCGGGTGAGGGGGCTGTGCGGCGCGGGGGGCGGGGCGGGGTGCCGGGCCTCACCTGTTGGTCTTCCAGATGTGGACAGTGTCCTCGTCCTCGATGTGGTGCTTCTCGGCCTGCTCGTCCAGGAAGTCGAAGAAGTACTTGACGGCCGGCGGCACTGCGTGCCCCGGCGCCAGCACACTCTGGAAGAAGTTGTCCACGAACTGCTGCAGCGTGCCCTGCGGGGAGGGGGCTCCGCGTGACCCTCGAGCGCAGCTCGGCGGTGCGCGTGCGCAACCTGCCCACCACCCACCTTGACCGAGAGCAGCCGCGTCAGGTAGATCTCGGTGATGGCCTTGGTGCGCTCTTTCTCCTTCACACTGCCCCGCTTGGACTTGCCCTCGTCCACCTCGTCTGCCGGCCGCACCAGGTGCCACACCCGGTTCTCCTCCTCCAGGAGGGCATGGCCTGTAGGGAGCGGAGAGCTGAGGGCCAGCCAGGCCAGTCCCCTATGGGCCCAGCAGCTCCTCCAGGTGGCCACGCAGGGAGGACATGGGACTGGGCAGGAGGCAGGGACTCACGCTCCCCAGGCAGGTCTTGCTGGCTGTCCTCTGGCTGCTGGGAGACCCCCACCTTAGACAGGATGAGGGTGGCTCCATCGCGGACCTGAAGACAGAGTCCTGAGGTGGGCCGCGTTCCCGGCGTCGGGATCCCGCCCGCCTGGCTGCTCCCACTCGGTGCCGTAACTCACGTTGTAGTGCATCAGGGTGTTGATGCGCCTCCACCGGCCTTCCCGCTGGGAGGTCAGGTCCAGGTCGGACAGGATCTGGGCTGTGGACCCAGGGCGCCACTCTGCGAGGGGGACACAGTCCAGCTCACTGCCTATCCTCAACTCAGGGTGCAGAGGCTCCCAGCAGGATCCCTCCCCAGGACATAGAGCAAGCCCAGGGCTGTGCGCCTGTGGGCCCCCCAGTGCTCACCCAGGACCACACTGTCTGGCTTGGGCCAGCAGGAGCAGGGCTGTGTGCGGTACACCTGGTCGATGATCTTCTCCTTGACTTGAGAGATGGTGTCACAGTTGAGGACCTTGACAGGAACAGCGTCAGCCCCTTCATCCTGCACGATCACGCTCACAGTCTGCAGAGGGATGCAGAATAAAGGGATGGTGGGCTGAGACCCACTCTCATCTCCCTCTGCCTGGGCCACCCAGGAGGACCCAGCTTTGCTCTTCCTCTGGTTCACAGGCAGGGTAGGGCTCAGCTCAGGGGCAACCCACTCACACCCTGACACTTGACACAGGAGTACGTGCACACATGTGCACACCACACACACCCTGGGGCCTATTCCCGGGGCACGCGTCTCTCACATGCACACTTAACCACCCCGTGCCCTATTGTGGGGTCAGGACATGCCTATATCACCAAACATAGCTCTCCTGAGCAGGATGTGCATTGGGCCACCTGGCACACGCCCGGCTCAGAGGGAAGGCTCTGGTCTTGGTGCTGGCCTGGGAACCCTCCAACCCCAGCCATGGGCTCAGCTGCCCATGGAAACCACTCCTTCACTTGGCCTCCAAGGTGCCCTGTTGCCTTCGAGGCCCCCGCAGCCTGCTGGCCCTGGGCGGCTCACCAGGGGAGCGTACTCAACGTCGTCCCCCAGCAGCCCTGTGTCATTGAGGGTGTACTTGGCCTTCTTCTGCACGGCGTCCACTGGTCCCTTTTCCACCTGATGTTTGATGGCCTTAAAGAGCTTGTATAGGGGCTCACCAGCACTGTCCTAGAGCAAGACAGGTGGCTGTGTGAGCAGGAGGGGTGGGACTGACACAGCGGTGGGTACCTGGAGGGGGGGACCACTTCACTTCCACTCCCGGGGGACCCACCTTGAGGTACTGGTATAGGCAGATGGACATCCAGTTGGACAGCATCCTCTCTACCACTGTCTCAGACCTGGGGGTGCAGAGAGTGCTGCATCCGTAAGGCCCAGCTGGCTCTTCCAAGCACCTGCCAGCCCTCACACCAGCCTGGCCTCCCCATCCAGGCCTTGGGTCCCCAACAGGACAGACATACAGGCACATGGGCAACCCAGCCGCCATCCTCACTGCCCTGACCCGAGGCTGAGGTAGGAGCAGCTGCGTGAACACAGAGACCACAGGGCAGCGAGGGGTACAGCCTGGCTTTGTGCCTGTCACATGGGCCACCTTCCACCTCTGGGCCATCCTCCGTGGCCCAGCCTCCTCCCCATGTCCACGCACCTGCGCAGCATCAGCTTGGGGTTCTTGGCCACCACGTACTGCTCCATGAGCTCCAGGAAGAGCGTGCGCATGATGTCTGTGTAGTACTCGAGCTTCCCATGAAGCGCCACCGTCAGCAGCGATGCGAAGTAGACCTTGGCGCGGGCGGAGAACTCCCGCTGGCTCTCCAGGGTGTGGATGAACTGCGGGGCAGCGTCAGAGCCCACTGGGCACCTCTGTCGGGCAGCCCAGTCCCGCCCAGCCCTCTGTCCACCCCGGCCCCGTCCTCACGTTGATGAGGAAGGACTTGCTGTTCAGCAGGTTGGAGAACTGGTAGAGGGCCTGCTCCACGACAGGCCGCCGCGACTCAGGGATGTCCAGCTTGCCCGTGATCATGACATCCTTGTCACCGTCTTTGGAGGGCAGGAAGAAGACACGGTCGGTGTAGGTCTTGTAGTCCAGCGTGGGGATGCCCACGTCATGCACCTCGTTCGTGTGGTCCTCCATCTCGATCATCAGGTCTGGGGACGGAGGCCAGGGTGAGACGCCTGGCCACTGAGCCCCAGCCCCTGCGCGGGCTGTCCCCGGGCGGCACCTATGAACTCCTCAGCCCCGGCCCCTGCGCGGGCTGTCCCCGGGCGGCACCTATGAACTCCTCAGCCCCGGCCCCTGCGCGGGCTGTCCCCGGGCGGCACCTATGAACTCCTCAGCCCCGGCCCCTGCGCGGGCTGTCCCCGGGCGGCACCTGTGAACTCCTCAGCCCCGGCCCCTGCACTGGCTGCCCCGGCGGCACCTGTGAACTCCTTCTTGCAGCGATCCCGCACGCTTTCCTCCAGGCCCTCCAGCTGGGACCTGATCTTCTCGTACTCGCGCTCGGCCTGCTGGCTCTTCCTCCTGTGGGCACGGACATGCCTACGTCCTGGTGGCCTGGGCCACCGGAAGCCCAAGACGTGTGGACGCTGTGTGCGGGGTGAGGGGTGCCACGGTCTGCCTGGGGCTCACCAGTAGCAGTAGACGGACACGGCGATGACGACCACCATGGGCACGATGACCAGCGGCAGGATGAGGCTGAGCGGCACGTCGCTCACGCGTGTGTCGTACTCCACGCGGCCCAGCACCCACTCACGGGAGCCGAACTTCACCTGTGTGGGGCGAGGGGCAGCACGGGCAGGTGTGGCCTCTGCCGCGCCCGGGCTGCCCAGGGAGGCGCCCCTCCTCCACCCCCGGCCCCACGCACGATGAACTCGGGCAGGTTGTGTGTGGTGTCTCGCTTCTGCCGCCGCTTGGGCGGAGGCTGCACCTCGGGGGGCTCGCAGTACAGGTCAGTCTCCGTGAGCGTCTTCATAACACAGCGCTCGGCGCCCACAAAGGCCTCAGCCTCCTGCAGTGTCATCGCCTTGTTCAGGTTGGTGCCCTGAGGGGGCAGCACGGGTCAGCGGAACCCAGGGAACGCCCAGACCCAGGCCCCCCTGCCCCAGCCTGGCTGCCCACAGCCGTGCCATCCTCACCCGGGCGTGGATGAGCTTGTTGACCTGCTTCTTGACGCCACCTGTGAAGTTCTCAAAGGTGGGGTCTGCCACGTACTCGAAGGCACCGGCCTCAGTCCTGAGCAGGGCACGATGCCCATCCATCTGGATCAGTGCGGTGAGGTTGTAGGCCTCAGGCTCCTCGGGGACAGCCGGGGACAAGAAGACAACTCTGCTGTCATTGTAGAACACATACTCGGTGCCCGTGACCTGTGCAACGGGGCCAGACCGTCAGGCCACTAGATGCAGACCTGCCCCTCCCAGGCACGTCCCATCAGTCCACACTGGCGAGAAGGCCCTGGGCCACACTAGCACTGACCATCGTGGGCTGCAGGGGTCCAGCCTCCCGCCGACGCCGCCAGGACTGTAGGGGCTCGGCAATGACCACCATGGCAAAGTTCTGAATGAGGCTGAAGCCCTGACCAGTGACGTTGATGCTCCGGCCACCACTAGAAGGAGGGAGTGGTGCCTTGAGCAGAGGTGCCCGATAGCTCAGGTGGATGCCCTGCAGGCTGTCCTCCCACCTCCCGTGCGTCCCCACCATAGGTCGGTGTGGGCATGATGGCACAGGCAGGGCAGGGGCACTGGGGCCTGAGAGCACCCTGTCCAAGCGTCCTATCTGGGGGCAGTGGGGTTTTCCAGAGGACTTGTGCTGCCCGGCCCTGCCCAGCTCTGCCCAGCCCTGCCCAGCCCTGCCACATTCCTTTGAGCTAGGTCAGCAGAGGGCACCAGGGATGTGGCTGGCCACTATGGGTGGGGGAAAGGAGGAGCACTGGCCAGTGAGGGGAGGGTCCGTACCTGACAAAGCTTCGAAGTGGCTCAAAGGCCCGCAGCACTGGGTTCTCCCGGAAGGTGAAGGATACGCCAGGGCTGGGCACACGGGAGCCCCCGTAGGAGATCTCTAAGGCCACCTCTCCCAGAGTGGATTGGGGTCCTGTGACACACTGCAGCTGTACCCCAAACTTGATCCTGGGGTGGGAGGTGCCAGTCAGCATCAACCAGCCCTGGGTCAGCACACTGGGCTGGTTCCACTGCCCGCTCCAGGGCATGACTCAGGGTCATGGTGGGAAAACCCCTATCCTGTCCCCAGGGCCAGGGCCAACCAGACCGGGCAGCTGTGGCGACACCCACACTTCACAAGGGACGTCACTGAGGGTCACTTGCACGTCCTCCTTAGAGCCTGTGTCCAGATGGGTGCCATTGATGGTCAGCGTGGTCCCTCCTGCTTGTGGCCCCTGCCTCGGTTCCACACTGAGAGGCTTGGGCTGCTGAAAGAGTGACAGACATGCCATTAGGGCAGGGTCTTGGGGGGCACAGTGCCCTGGCTTGGACCTCTAGAAGACTACAGGACAGAGCCACCTCCCCAGTTTCAGCAGCACCCCCACCTTTCCAACAATAAGTCCAGTCCACACTCAGAAGCCCAGGTACTTACTTGGTAGGTAAATTGGACGCTGGGTGGTGAATGGCCAAGCTTCCCGTTGACGTCCACCTCGATTCCCCCAGTGGAGGGCACCTCTGCAGCCTCGGTCACACACACGATCCTGGCGGGACAGAACCCACGGACTCCTGCACACCTAGGCAGGAGTGCTCCACCTGCACCAGCTCCCTCCTTGTCCTCAGCTCCTCCACCTGCCTAGCCATGGGTCCTGGGACCCCAGTCTGAGGGCAGCCCACTTACCGGGTGGACACAGAGTACCGTTCCGGCTCAAAGGCACAGTTCTGTCCAGCCACAGTGATCCTCTTGACATCATCTGCTTTGATGCCCAAATTGGACCCAAGGATGGTGACGCGGATGCCCCCGCCCAGGGGACCAGTCTCAGGTTGGATCTAAAATTGGCAGAGCCCAGTGACCTGGTGGCTTGGGCAGGCTGAGGATGGTGGATAAGGCACAGGCCGGGCTGAAACCAAACTCACCCTAGTGATGACGGGCGGTGGGCACTCGGACGTGGCATTGGTGCACAGAGCCCCATACACACACCGGCTCTGCCCGCGGCACCACACGCACCTGTAGGCGGGGTCCGCAGCCAGGCACAGGCTGCAGTCACTGCGGCCAAAGGAGCAGTTGTAGAGGGTCACTGTGGAGGAGAGTGCAGTGGTTAGCCGGGCCACCCGGCTGCCCCAGTCCCACCTTGGCTTGGCTCCACCCACCTTGGAGTTTGCTGTCGATGTTCTTGCCATAAGACTTGACATACAGGTGTAGGGGCAGAGTCTCGTTGGCATCGTGGGACAGCTGGGGGGATACATGGGAACACACTGCACTTCCTGGCTCCATGAGTCGCCAGGGTGACCACACAATGGCCACAGTGGGAGAACATCAGACACCACACACGCGCACACAGTGCCGGCTGTGTCCCCTGGTGACAGGGAGATGGACAGGTACTGCAAAGTGGGGTGGCAGCCCTGACCAGGCTCAGGCCCCACCCCTCGCTATCCTGGAAGCAGCGCCCCCAGGGCCCCTCAGTGGGGGAGCCTGGCCTACCTGTCCTAGAACCGTACCTTCGGGGTCTGAAAGAAGAAGGTCCCTGGCTCCTGCATAGTCACTGGCTCCTCGAACTTGAGCAGGTCGCTGCCCACATGCAGGGAGGACCCCTACAGACAGTCTAGTCAGGACGCTCTGGACAACCAGCCCATCCACCCTGGCCCTCCTCCTGGGAGCCCCCAAGCCTCAGTTCCCCTGGGGTCGGTGCCCTATCCTCTTCCAACATAACCTACTGGGCCCTTGGAAGCACTCAAGTCCTACCTGTGAGGGCAGAAATCTCTGAACACCCTGTGTGGGTGTCCTTGGGGCAGCCCCACCACCGGGTTCACACCAGAGCCCACCATTCAGCTGTCTGGCTGCCCAGCCCCCAATAGCCTAGACATGCCTGTCCTCTCCTGTGTCCGCCCTCAGTCCACTCTGAAGGTCCCACATCCTTGCAACAGCCTCTGGCCTCCCTCCCTCTGTCCCCTGTGTATCCTGACTGCTTTCCCCATGTGCTGGCCAGAAGCTCCAACTCCAGGGTGGATGCAAACTCCACGGACTCTCCCCCACCAATCTGCCCCGGCCCCATGCCCTCCCAACCTTGACTGTTTCCAGGTTCTTGCCCTGAAAGATCACATCTGTCTCGTGGTTCATGGGGATGACCAGAGGGCTGGGGTTCAGGAACTGGGGGCAGTTGTCCTCCTGGGAGACAGTAATGCTGGTCAGATGCTGCTCAGCAACAGCCAAGCAGGCAGGGCCCAGCCCCAGGGCCCTTACCACGTGGGCGCGGACGATGCCCTCTTCAGGATTAGGCGAGGCCTCCCGACACTCGTGATACCGCAGATCCCACTGGCAGGTCCAGCGGTTGCTGGCGCAAGAAATGCACCTGGGAAGAGGGGCAGGATGACCATGAGAGGCATCCAGTTCTGGGAGAGGGATTCCAGGGACAGCAGGAAGGCCACGAGAGGCGTCCAGGCTGGGGAGCGCTCTAGGGGGCAGCGGACTCACGGCAGGTTCTCCGCCAGGCTCATGGCCTCTCGGCAGTCGTAGAAGGGGTACTGGTGGGAGGTGAGGAAGACTTCATCTTGTTTGAAGAGAAGCTGGATGCTCACAGCCACATGGTCTGCAGACAGCAGGGGGGACCATGCCAGGCAGAGGCCACAGAGTGGAGGGGCCAGGGGCAGCAGATGGGAAGGGCCTGGAGTCATGCCTCCCCCGTCAGAGGTAGGAGCACGGGGCGCAACTGGGCCTGCCACCCGCCACCAGACCTTGGCTCAGGTCAGCTCCCAGCCTG
Organism: Geosciurus inauris; assembly: GCA_004024805.1. Classification (NCBI taxonomy): domain Eukaryota; kingdom Metazoa; phylum Chordata; class Mammalia; order Rodentia; family Sciuridae; genus Geosciurus; species Geosciurus inauris. The sequence goes on along the minus strand of PVHX01016476.1, from coordinate 17,601 downwards.
GAGCTCACATTTCTCCCCAGAGGCCTGGCTATCTTTGTACCCTCTGTTCCTACAGGTGCCGAGGGCAGTGGCTCCTTAGAGTCTGGGTGGGAGAGTCTGCCAGGTCCCTACCCACGTCACTGCATGGCCTCACTGCCCCCAAAACTCAAAGGACAAGGGCACAGCACCGCCCTGGCCCACTGTTGGGTACCCCTGCCTCTGGGGACAGTACCACCTATCTCAGGTTGTACAGGGCAGGGAGGGAACGGGGCATCTGCACAGGCCTCAGTGCCTGGAACCTGGCCCAGGTGCTAGTGGTGAGGGGAGCCTTCCTGGCTCCTCCTGCTCCAGGATAAAAAAGGCTGGCGTGCTCCTGCTTAGGGTGCAGAACGCACAGGGTACTCAGCCACCTGCTTAGGAGCTGTCCTCCTTCCCGCCCCCAGGCAGGGCCATCTGCACCCCACCGCCCAGCACCATCCTACCCTAGACTCTGGATGTGCACTCCAGAGAGGCTTGCCCAGCATAGGCTCCGTGAGCTCAGCTGCGGTGCACGAGTGGTCAGTGCACAGCATGTGCAGGGAGGGAACCTGCTGTCCAGGGGCTGTGGGTGGGGCCTCACCCTGACCAGGCGGCGTGCTGGGGATACTGCTCGGGGAGTTGCAGATGACCACATCTCCCTCCACACGGGCAGGGTGTGGTGGCGATTCACCAAAGAGACATAGCACCTCATCCTCCTTAGTCAGGGCTGGGAGAGGGCTGACAGTCAGCTGCACCTGAAAGGGAGGGCAGCTCACACCAGGACCCCCACCCCAGCACTGTGTTCTGGCAGCCCCCACGTGGGGCCTGGGACTGCCCTGGGTACACAGCAGCTCACCCTGCCCAGCCCCCCCAGAGGATTCCCTGCTAGTCCAACAGCTCTCGGCCCTGGCTCTGCCCTGCCCCAGACCACCAATGTCAGCCCACCCTCTGCTATGTACCTCGCCCTGAGCCCGGCGGCTCATGTTCTGAGGCTGGGCATCAGTGACAGTTACGCAGGACTTGTTCCGGCTCCACAGCCAGTGGTCAGTCTCCTCAGCCCGCGGGCATTCAGCCCTCCTGGTGCATCTGTGAGGACAAGGGGTGGCCTCAGCCCTGGTACCCTTCGGCCCCCATGTGATCTTGGTCTCCCCAGGACAGGGCTGTCCCCAGCTCACATCCCTCTAGGGTCAGGCCAAGGTGCTCACCGTCCCTCGACGACGCACCAGCCACAGTAGGGGTCCTGGGAGTCACGACACTGCGCGCAGGTTGGGTAGCTCAGACACTCCTGCACTGGGAGCCGGAACACCTAGGGGTGTGGGGCCATGAGGGGACACAGCTGTAGACACAGGGCCTCCTCAGACCCTGGTCTCCTGGGACTACCAGCTTGTCCCCACATTCTGCTCTGGGCCTTGAAAACCCAGCTCCCACTCAGGCTGTGGGTGTTAGGAGCAGCTGCAGACCAGGCTCCAGATAACCAGCCAGATAACCCTGGCTTGGTAGTCATGTGGTCCAGGACCCAGATGGGACAAGGATCTCCCTGGGGGTCTTGGCTGCAGTGCTTCCCCAAGCTCAGGCCCTCTGAACCCACTTTGTCTGGGGGACACCTGAGCATTCTGGGAACTTCTAGGGTGGCGTAAGGGACTCTTTGCCTTCCTGCCTACCCTCAGACACTGAGCCAGGTCCCTTCTGTCAGGATGGGTTGGGGAAGGACCAGAGAAGTTGCAGCCGAGACACAAGAGACAATGGTCATAGTGGCAGGGACAGAACTAATGGTGCCTTGGGCTGGAGCACTGGTAAGGACCCAGCCTGGCTGCCCCGTGTCCCAGAACCCAAGCAGAGGCTCCCCAGGCCCATCACAATGGCCTGGGCCCCACGGCCTCCTGGGGCTGCACCTAGGCTGACCTTGTCCTGGGTCATGGCATACAGACTGGACAGATTTCCAGATAGCACCAGGTCCTGCTTGATTCTCTTGTTGATCTCCACAAGGATGGAGCTGTACTCCTCTGAGGTACCGTCAGGGGCCAGGTACACCTGCGCACAAGGACAGGTGTGAGGGCTGCCCTTGCCCACAGACAGCCCCCAAGAACCTCACTTGCTGGGCCCAGGGCCTCACCTTGAGGATCCGGCCATCAGAGGTGCCCAGGAAAGCAACAGTGTGGCCATTCTCAGCGGTCACTGTCACAGCCGTCAGGTTCAGGCCTCCGCGCTGCAGCACGGCCACGGCCGTGAGTCCATCGCGACTGCCCAGAGGGTAGGGCAGGTGCTCTGAGCCACACGGGAAGCTCTCACTGGCACCCTGCAGACAGAGTGTCACCACTGGGCCAGGCCTCCCTGCCCCTGAGGACCCTCCCCACTGGAGATCCAAGCTGGAGGCCAGGCCCTGCCCTCCTGTCCCTGTGCTCACTCTGCAGGCAGCACTGGGTGCTGAACAGACACGTCAAGGAGAGGCACCCACATGCCCCAGCCTCATGCTGACCTGAACCCCAGCTACAACACACTCTCAGCCCTCCCAAGCAGGGGGGGACAAGGAAATCCCTGCAGACACCAAGGAGACGCACCAGCGAGTGGCCCCCGCACTGGATCTCGCCATGGAAAGGCTTGTAGAAGGTGTCCTGGCTCGCCTCCCGGGTGCTCGTGTAGCAGGCGTTGCGGTTGGCCTCCATCTTGGCATGGACCTCCTCTAGCGGGAACAAGCAGAGGCCCGCCCCCAGCCCCCCGCCACTGCGGCCATCCCTGCTAAAGACTGCGTAGAGCACCCTGCTGGCGCCCTGTGTGGCCACGGAGGCTGCCAGGCAGGCGCCGAAGGCAGGGCCCTGGGGGTCACTGGGGTCCTTGCACTGCAGGTCCATCTCCACGTAGGAGTAGTAGGAGGCGTCCTCTTTGCACATGCGGGCCAGGAGGGTGCGGTTTCGGGCCGGGTGCTTGTCCTGCTGATTGAAGACAAAGAAGACATACAGGCCATCCTCAAAGGCTGCCACGAACTGCTGGGTGTTGGTGGACAGGTAGCCAGCCTTGAAGGTGGTGTGGTCCGAGTAGGCCTCGAAGGCCTCCCTGCCCTCCGCGCGGTCCAGCAGGCGGGTGCTCACGATGATGCCATTGTCGTGCGGCCCGTTGCCTTTGCCCACGAACAGCACGCGGTCCCCACCAGGTTGTGTGGAGCTGACCAGCCCCACGGTGGCCACACTCTCATCATTGCTGGCCACGAAGGACTTCTCGCCACTGCCGTCCTCATAGAAGAGGCGCACAGAGATGTTGCTCAGGGAGCGCAGGGCACAGATGCCCTTGAAGAGGCTGCCACACTCCACCAGGCGCTTCCCGGGCAGGTCCAGCAGCAGCAGCTGGTTGGCGTTGTCAGTGGGCACGGCCTCATGGCATTGGCTGGCCTCGATGGGCGGTGTGCACTTCTTGTTGTCTAGGGCGGGGCCCGTGACGGCCTGCTGCTGGAGGTGCAGGTCGTGGCTCAGCTGGAAGAGCATGTTCACTGCCCCCACGTACACCACGCCCGAGGCCTCGTCCACCACCAGGTGGTTCAGCTCCACTTCGCTGCAGAAGACGTTCAGCTTGCGGGGCCGCAGGCCCACACCCAGGCCTACCAGCCCCAGGAGGCTCAGGGCCCACAGTGGCAGTGCCATCGCCCAGGAACCCTAGGGGGAGAGAGAAGGTCAGGGGAACTTTAGACCCTTCCCCATCCGTCCTGGCCCGAATGACCAGCACAGAGGCCAGAGGGGTCAGGGACCCCAGCCCAGAACAGCTCCCAGACCCTACCTTGCCCTCACTCACACACCCCCTGCAGAAACTGAAGGCAACCATTTCCCAGTCCTTCTCAGGAAACTCGTGGCATAGTCTAACCCCCAAGTGGGCGAAGACCTGGCAACTGCATGCAGGAGTCGGATCCTGGCCTCTGCCTCCCAATACTCAGCGTACCTGCGGGCCAGTCCCCCAGGCAATGACACACACTTGCGAGGTCCCCCCCAAGACATTCACACACATGCCTCTAACCCCAAGAAGCTACAGGTGGTCACAGGGCTTCAGTCCCAGGCTGACAGACAGACCCTGAACCTGTGAGCAGGCGGACTGCACCTGTCTCCACATGGTGCAGCTCAAAGCGAGCGGGGCTGCCATGCCTGGTGCAGCCACCCCATGTCCCAGGCTGCTCATATCCGCCCACCAGAGGTCTTCTGACCCAGCCTGGCCCACCTCCCCAGCAGCCTGCCTCCCTGGAGCCACCCAGGAAGGATACTGATCTGCCTGTGACCATGGCACCCCCCACCCCCGTCTCCCCAGCTGGTGTCCATCTCCTCCAGGAGAGCAGGAAGGTGTCTGCTCTGCTCACAGCCCAAAGGCCTTGGGTGCAGCTGGGCTGACTGGAATGGGTAGCTTTTGTGGACCCTTCATCTCTTCCCTCAAGCCTTTGCTCAGGTCCCCAGGGGTACCCCTAACCAGGGTGTAACCGTTCTGTTTCCATTCTGCATCCCTCTGTTCTGATTGGCCACAAGCCTTCTCAAATCTCCTGGAACTGTAACCGAATGATGAAGCAGCAATACCCTACTAATGAAGCCCTCCCTACCCCAGGATCACAGGGGTGGTGGGGTACAGAGCTGACCTTGGCCAGCCTCCCTGTTTCCAGATGATGTCTCTGCACAGAACCCTGACCCTGCACCTGGGGTCCCAATCATCTATATAAGCCCAGAGGCCTCAGGGAGGGGGAATCACCAGCAGGCTACTTCAGATTCCCTGGAGGGAATCCAGGAGGTGGGCATCCCAGGCTGCTTGGAGCGTGGCCACCGTGGGGCTGGTCAGCTCCACGCACCCTGATGGGGACCGCGTGCTGTTCGTGGGCAAAGGCAACAGGCCGCACGAACTGTGCTAGGGGACAGGTGAAAGTGGCCCACAGCAGCTGGACCCAGGCCTCACCAAGATGGGAGTGGTCAGGAGTGGAGAAAGTGTGGCTTTAGTCAGAGACAACAAGGCTTCACAGCCTCAGGACCCCAGGGCAGGAGAGTCCATGGGCCTCTCGGGCCTGGCTGCCTGTCCAGGCAGAGGAGGGAAAAGCAGGAGTCGGAACTTCCACAACTCCAGGCCTCCATGACCAGCCAGTACCTCCCTGTGTCAGGAAAGGCACAGGACACTGTGGGCAGTACTCCTCAACCTCAGAGAGGACACTCTCAAGTGCTGGCTGCTCCTGCTTGGGGGCTGGGGCCAGGCTACAGCCAGCCAGAATGAATGGAATGTTCCTAGCCAGGATGGGGGCGGGGCGGGGTGGGGTGGGGTGGGGCGGGGCAGGGGTACAGCTAGCCACCCTGGACCCTGCCAGCACAAAGTGAGGGCTCTGACCTGGAGTTGACCCAGTGAGGGCCGCTGAAGGGTCAGGAAAGCTCTTGCCCTGGCCCTACTCTGCCAGCACTCTGGGCCCTGGTGGAGGGTCCCTCCCTGACCTGCTGACCCACAAGCACACCTCTTACTCTCTGGTTAACACCAACCTCGGCTGGCACACCTGGGTGCCCAACAAAGCCCACTGGTACTGATGCAGTAGCCCTGGCCCAGAGAGTCTGGCTGCCTTGCCTACTGCCAGGAGGCCAGGGTTTGCCCCAGCCCCCCTTGAGGCAGTGGGTGGAGCGCAGCTCAAATCTAAGGCCTTCTAGGGTGGTAGGAGGAGCTGGGATCACACTCCAAGGCTCTTCTACTTCCTGGACAAACAAGGACTCAGGCGACCTGCCTGGCCAGCCCAGGAGCAAAGGGCGCCCACCTGACCACTGCAGAGCTTGGGGCCACAGACGGCGCCAGGCACAGCCGGCTGTGCTTCCTGCTGCTGGTTCCTGGAATGAGCGGGGCGGCAGCGGGCGCTTCCTGTTTTGAACTCAGTCTGGGACCCCCACTTACAGTGCTGGTGGGGATTTCCCCAGGGGCACCAGCCTTCTTCCCAGCTGAACTTCAGAGGTGCACTTCCAAGAAGCCATTTAAATTCCAGGCTATTGCAGGCTGGGAAAGCCTCTCGGCGGGCACCCCTCCCCCAACCCAAACTTCTAACTCTAAGCTCCCAGAACCCAGTGCCCAGTCCCTCTGAGCAAGACATGAGCAAAACCTGGGGCCCTCAGGGAAGTCCTCCGTCTCAGGATCACCTGAGCCTACACACTGCACCCCTGCCCTCTGAGCTCCTGTTGCTCAGTCTGACCATCTGTCTGTCCATTCAGGTCAGGCTGTGGAACAGGCTGTGGACACAACCTGTCCAAACAGAGTCAAGACACCAGGAGGGTTGGGTTCCAGCACCCTAGCCAGTCTGCACAGCCCCAGCCACCCACTTACCAAGGCTCCAGTGGTCTAGATCAGTATCCACTCCAGGCAGGCATCGAGACACTCTAGGAGGCAAGAAGAGAGAGAGTACAGGAGGGCTTGCCTCCACCCACCTCCTCTACTCCACGTTGTTGAGGAGGGAGAGACAGGACCTCGTCTTGGCAGCGCCCCTCCCTCTAAGATACCTCCAGGGCTCTAGCCCAGCCCTGGAGCAAGCACATTCATTTGGTCTTTCCAGAACATGGCTTGGCACGTGCCCTCTTCTCTGCTCACAGGCAGGGGCAGTGTCTTTTCACTGTAAGCCTACTGGTACTGTTTGCTTTTTAAACTAGGTACGTGTTATTACTTTGATTAGTACATCTGCTTTCTGAAAAACATGCATATCCATGATCCCACAATTCTACTTACTAGCTGTGTGATCTTGGGCAAGTTACTTAACTTCTTTGTGCCTCATTTCCCCATCTGTGAAATAGAGACAGTAACAGTGAGCTACCCCCAGGAGTTTGTAAGGGCTAAATGAATTCATTCATGGAAAGTCCTCAGGACGTTACACTGTAGCTCTCGGACACACCTGCTGTGTCCATGGGGAGGCACAGCAAGATGATACCTCTCAGTATGGCTGGCTCGATGGGAAAATTAGTCACAGTATCCCACCAAAGACCAGAGACACCCTGGAAAACTGCATGGCCAATGCACATGGGTGGTCTGTTCTGACCCAGCAGAGCCCAGACCTGTCCAGGAGGGAAGGCTGTGCTATGGGGTTCCACCCACCTGTCTCCACCAGGAAAGATCTAGAAGCCCTTATCCAACTTGAAAACAATGGTAAATCTTGGGGTCAGGGAGGAGGGTGCTGTGACAGCAAATAACTGTCTATTTTTGGTACCAGGGACTGAACTCATCCCCAGCCCTATTTTGTGTTTTATGTAGACAGGGTCTCACTGAGTTGCTTAGCACCTACCTCACTGTTGCTGAGGCTGGCTTTTTTTTTAAATATTTTTTTAGTTGTAGATGGACACAATGTTTTTATTTTATTGCTTTATATGTGGTGCTGAGGATCGAACCCAGGGTCTCACGCATGCAAGGCAAGCGCTCTACCGCTGAGCTACAATCCCAGCCCTGAGGTTGGCTTTGAACTTGTGATTCTCCTGCCTCAGACTCCCAAAGTTCTGGGATTACAGGTGTGGGCCACCGTGCCTGGCAACTTTGTCATTTTTCGGAAAAAAAAAAAAAAAAAAAAAAAAGACCCTATTTGAATACTACTGGTCTAAATAAAAAGAACTGTACCTGATAATCACCCAGGGTTTATCCCTCAGCCTCCCCCAGCCCCCATCTGCTTCTCATGGCAGACCTCAAGCTCTCTATGGGAGTCTGCTACAGGTAAGGTCAAGGGAGGCTGGCCTTTCCTAAGGGAATATCCTCGTCTTGAGCCCACACCCTAGAAGGGTCTGGCCCAAGGAATACACTGACCAGGCAGGGCCCACCATGCGGACACCTGAGGCAGGCATGGCTTCCCCCCACAGTGCCTTTTTAGGACCTCAAGGTGGGTAGACCATGGGTTCCTCCTCCCCACACCAGGGCCCTCCCAACTAGTCTCCCTAGACAATGAGACCCTCTGCCCTCTTGGTCACTGAGTCCCTGAAGCCCTGGACAGCCAGGCTCAGGGTTGTGCCTCCCACCTGCCATCCTGCACCAGGCTGCACCTTCTCTCAGGATGTCCTTCCCATAGCCCAGATGACCACTACTTTCCTAGGTGCTCCCAGGCCAGGCCAGACCCCCAGCTCAAGGTACTCGCTACAGAGGCTGTGGTCCACCTCGGTAATGCTGCATGCCAGGACCCACCTCAAGGGCCCAACTCTGCAGCCAACATATTGGGTTCAAACTCAGCCCTACCACTCTCTAGCTGGATTATGGGGACTATTTACAAAGCTGCTCTGTGCCCTCATGTCCCCGTGTGTTTGCTGGGAATAATAATGGCTTCCACCTCAGAGGGCTGCAAAACTCCTACCCATCCTTCAGAACCCTGAGATGCCTTCCCAGATGAGCCCTGCAGGACTGCCACTCGTCCTCTGTGGTCCTCGTTGAGCGTCCCATGGGTGTGTGTACAGCAGAAGGGACTGACAGCATTCAGAACCCCAACTGCAGCCCCCAAAGTGCCTTGGCCTCTCTGCAGCCCTTGGCTGTGTGGGACCAGCAAGAGCCCCTTACCACCTGGGTGCCCACTGGCTTTTCTCCTCAGGTTCCTCTCTGTACCCCAGGCCCCTCACACAGGCTAGCTATACCTACCCCCAACCCCAGGGAAAGGAGAGCAAGAGGGACCTGAAGAAGAGCAGTCTCCTTCAGATAGGCCCCAGGGCTGAGGAGATCTGTCCCCCTCCTCACTCCTGCTAGGCAATGCTGGTTTGAGTACCCCCAGGTCCCAGGACTCAGCCCCCTCCACAGGCCTCCAGAGTGGGGTAGAGTGGGGGGCCTTTCTAACTCAGCATCTTTTTTTCCCTCCTAGTTGTAGATGGACACAATACCTCTATTTTATTTTATTTTTTAATATGGTGCTGAGGATCGAACCCAGTGCCTCACATGTGCTAGGCCAGTGCTCTGCCACTGAGCCCCAGCTCCAGCCCACATGTCAGCATCTTCAAACAAACTCAGAGCCGGGTGGGGTGGCGCATGCCTGTAATCCCAGCACTTAGGGAGGCTGAGACAGGAGAATCATGAGTTCAAAGCCAGCCTCAGCAATGGCGAGGCACTAAGCAACTCAGAGACCCTGTCTCTACATAAAACACAAAATAGGGCTGGGGACGTGGCTCAGTGGTCGAGTGCCCCTGAGTTCAATCCCTGGTACCAAACAAACAAACAAACAAAACAAACTCGGACTGAGCAATTTTCCCCCAATGGTACTGGGGATTTAACCCAGGGGTGCTCTACCCCTGAGCTGCACCCCCAGCACTTATTTTTTATTGTGAGATGGGGTCTTGCAGAGTTGCCCAGGCTGTTTCTGAAACTTGTGATCCTTCTGTCTCGGCTTCCCCATTGGTTGGGATTACAAGTGCACACTACAGTACCCCTGCCAAAATTGAGGAATTTCTTAACACTAAAATAAAATCAGGGTGAAGCTGTCAGGCCCAGCGGGAGGAGGGCCCCTACTGGTTCTGGAGGGCCCCTCCTGAACCCCAGCAGGCTGTGGGTTCAGGAAGGGAAGCCAGGCATGGAAGGAACCACGCGGAGGCCCGGGCCCAGGCCCAGGCCCAGGTAGAGACGGGTACAGCCTTCCAACTGCGTCAGCGCCGTGGAGGGCCCTGAGCCCTGTGGTGTCCAGGGCTCGAGGGACCAGGGCACTCAGGCCCTGCACTAGGGGACCCCGGTGGGGGCCCTAACAGGCAGGGCAGGGTCCGCGCCAGGCCCCCTCCCCCGCCAGCAGCTGGCGGCCGGGAGGCGTGTCTCTGCTTCCACGACTACTATGCAAATCTGTAATTAGCCGGGAGCGTTAAACAAATCAGAAGAAACAAAACAGGCCCCGACGCCGGCAAATCCGAGCCTCCGCTGTTTTCAAAACAAGCTCGAGGGAGGGGCAGGCGGCCGGATCTGCAAAGAGCCTGGCAGCCCCTCGGAGGACCAGGCGGGACTCAGCACCGCGGCCCTCGGCCTGGCCCCGGGGAGCGCACAGGGCACCCCGCAAGGACCGGGCCTGTGACCGCGTGCCTGGCCCCATCCGCCAGGCGACCCGGTCAGAGTGCAGCCCGGGAGGCGGGGTCAGCCCCCCACGCCTGCTGCCCGAGGACCGGCACCCAGCCCGGGAGCCCGCGCCGTCCTCCTCCTTCCCAGACAGCCCCTGGTGGCAGGGCCCCTTCCCCTACGCGCCGCCGGCGCCGCCAGACTCCCCAAGGCCCGCAGCGCGGTTACCTGGGAACCACACCATAGGGACACTCCGCCGAGGGCGAGGACGCGGCGGCGCTTCCTCTGGGCACTCCTGGGCGCCGCCCGCCGACTCCCGAGCCAGAGCTCAGGGATCACCCGCCGCGCCCTCCGGGTGACTCCCAACGCCCCGCACCCCCAGGGCACACCTGGGAACACACATGGGCGCCCGTTCTCGGCGCGAGCTTCACCAGGCCTCGGGACTCCACGGAGCAACAGACACGACAGCACTGGTAGACGTCCCATGGGGCGCTTACCTGGCGGAGCGCAGAGCCGGCCAGTATCTACCCAAGTCCGCCCGGGCGGAGAAGGCCCCCCAGCCCTCGACCCCGCAGTGGACGGCTCCGCCTCCACTGCTGGTGTCTCCGCCCCTGCCCGGGGTCAATCCCTGGGCTCTTTCCCCAACTCAGCTGGCACCCAACCACGCACGACACCACTCCCAGAACCCTTCTGCAGGACCCCGAACCCGGGGTCCGGGCTGTGCGACCAGTCTCCCCAGGCGAAGACCGAGCTCTTCCGGGCAACCTGACCTAGGAGCGAGGTGGAGCTCCAGGGACAGGCTGACGTCCTAGCCTGAGTCTTGCGGCAGCGACCACAGCCTCCCAGGTGGAGGGTGCAAACCCCTTTCCCACCAGACCAGGCTCCTGGTTGCTGCTTCTGCTTTTGGGTTCACCTACCTCCACCCGTCTGGGCTATATGTCCAGCTTGAAAAGTCACCCCTGGCTTCCCCAAAAGGCTTTCCTGCCGGGTGGGTCAGCCGGAGTTCCAGCTTGTTCACTTTCCTTCCCCACCCCCCCATGCATCCCGGCCACCTCAGCCCCTGTCCGAGGCCTAAGGTCACCTAGTGCCCAGGGTTTTGCATCAAGCCCCTGGTCCTTGGTGCCTATAGTTCACCTGGCAAAGCCCAAAGATGCCTGCCCCAGTCCCTCCCTCTGGTGCCAAACTGCAGCCTCTGTACACTGTGGGGGTCCTTAAACATGGTCCTCAAGCTACCAGCCAACATGCGGTCCTCCATCACCACTTCTAAAACAACTGTGTGGCCTCCTCAGCCTTCCTGCCCTACCCCCAGGCCACAGCCCACCTGGTACAACTGAGGTGCAGGTCCTCCCAGGCCCTGGGAGCAAAGAGTGGCCCCCTGCCCCCACACACCAGGCCTGCATAACCACTTCCCTCCCCTAACTGCCCCTTGTTGTGCTCCAGCTACACCTTCCTCCCCATTCCGTTCCTACCCACACCGCAGACCTTCACACTTAACTCCCCACAGCATGTCACCCCTCACACTTAACTCCCCACAGCATGTCACCCCTCATCTACTTGTCCTGCTCCCAGAGGACCCAAAACTCAGCCAGCTCAGAGGACACAATGGGCCCTGTCGCTCAGGCCAGGGGAAAGCCGGCTGGGCGGCTCAGCAGGTCAAGAGTGCAGACAGTAGCCTGGCCACAGAGGGCTGCTCTGGGACCCGAGGACCCTGAGCTGCTGGCTGTTTGCCTTCCTGCCCCTCCTGTGTGCCCCCACCTCCTCTCCTCTTCCCAGGCTCACCCCCCAGCCAGCGGTGGGGGATCAGAGACTAGGTACTGGCTGGATAAGCTCAAGGAGGCTGCAGCTGGCCCAGAACCAGCTCTGCCCAGAGCCCCCCTCCAGGGACACAGTGAGCAGGAGGCGGGGAAAATATGGGGGTGGACGGGTGAGGGCCCCAGTGCGCTGAGGAACCAGCAAGGCCTGTAATCTCCCCGTCAGCCTGTCAGTGCAAAGCCTCCATGGTCACCCCAGCCCCGCCTCCCCCACCACAGCAGAACCCTACAATTAGCTTGGGGCACCTCGCCAAGCCTGGGTGCCAGCCACCACTCACATGTGACCACACGTGTGCAGGCACACATGTCTGTGACTGATGGAAGCACCCTGCCAACAGGGGTCTTACCTCAGTACCCAGATTTGTCCCCAGGACAAGAAGCTGGAAGGAGACACCCATGCCCAGTACTTGGGCTCTCCTCAGGTCCCAGCAGTCAGCTCGGGGCTGTGAGACTCTCAGAGGTGGGCAGGTGGGAGCTGACCTCCAGGAAGGGGTGGTGTGGCAAAGGTGGGCAGGCCATGTCAGCCAAGGACATGGGCTGCCTGGTGAGCCTCTTGTCCAGGCTGGGCAGAGGCCTGGCAGGCACACAGTGCTGTTAGGAGTGCTGGGCAGGAGCTGGAATCCAGCCTAGAGTGGGGATTTCCCAGGGTAGCACGGCCCAGGTCAGAGTGGGAGCTGATGCTGGTGTGTGCTGGGGTTCTGGGAGGGTGGGTGTCTGGCCTCCCTGCAACACACCCAGGAAGGAGCCCCCAGACCCAGCCCCTTGCTCAGTTCACGAGGGTCTGGCTAGGGGCCACCAGGTCTTGAGTCTACATGCTAAACCCAGGGGAAGCAAGGAATGGTGCCCCACGGGATACTACTGGACAAGGGGCCACCTAGGTCTACCCACATTTTCTCCCATCCTGACATCCTCTTCTCGGTCCTAAGAATACTCAGGGTGGTCCTCCAAATCAGGCCTCTTGCCAAGGTGGAGGTAGGGAGGTCGATCTGGAGGACTATCTCTGAGGCTACAAGGGAGGGGTGGGCCATGCTGGAGCTCCTCCCACCACTGGCCCTTTACCGCTGTCAGCCTGCCCAGCTCAACTTAAAAATGGTTCTCCCAAAGCCGGGCGCGGTGGCTCAAGCCTGTAATCCCAGCACTTAAGGAGGCTGAGACAGGAGAATCGCGAGTTCAAAGCCAGCCTCAGCAATGGCGAGGCGCTAAGCACCTCAGTGAGACCCTGTCTCTACATAAAACACAAAATAGGGCTGGGGATGTGGCTCAGTGGTCGAGTGCCCCTGAGTTCAATCCCCAGTACCAAAAAAAAAAAAAAAAAAAAAAAAAGCTTCTCCCACTAGCTTGACAGAAGAGATGGCCCCAGTTGTCAAGTGGGTGAGGTCACTGGGCAGGCCCAAGCAGGGTTTCTCTTCTCTTCTTGCCCCAGGGCAGTTGCTATCTTCCAGGCAGAGGGCACACAGCTGGGCTCATCATGTCCTGGACCCTCACTCTCCTCCACAGCAGGCCCCAGCTCTGAAACACTTGGGAGGGGAGCTAGGGCGACAGGCCCCCACCTCCCGTTGGTTCCTGAACCACCTTCCAGGGCTAGGCCCCTGCAAGCCTCGGGTTATCCCCAGCCCCACCTGCCTGTCAAGCTGTGCCCTCTGAAACACACACTGCAAGCTCCCTGTTCCCCCAAGACAGATTCACACTGGTGTGCTTGTATTGTCCTCAGATCCTGGCAACTGGCTGAGGTCCCAGGAAGGGTGGGAGAGCATGTGCAGAACAGCACACCCTCTTACCTGCAGCCTTAGTCTCAGCACCGGGCTGGTGCTGAGAAGCTCTTGCAGTTGCCTGTCCCCCAGATATATCACCACAACTGGCACCAATGAGGCAGGCCGATACAGCCCCGCACAGGTGGCATGCTGGCTCAGGGCCAGAGGCTGAGCAGAAAGCTACCTGGGAAGAGAGACCCCACCCTGCACAGGCCAGCTGGTTGGAGCCATTCCATCCAGGGAGCAGATGCCCCTGAAAGGCAGACCAGGCTTTTTCCTCCTCCTTCCTCTTGCTGAGGAAGACGCCCAGCTGGGACAGCCTCAGGCAGAGATCTGAGGTCCCACATGGGAACTGCTGGCCAGCTGTATCAAAGGGGCCAGGCACTTGGGGCCCAGACGTGATGGGAAGCTTGGGTTAGAATCGCAGCCACACCACAGCTTCCTCCCCTCAAGGTCCCCTGAGCCAGGCCTCAGCTGGCACTAGGATGGGGAACTGCCAGGGTTTCAGAACCCCAGGGACCTCAGAGGCTGAGAGGAGAGGATGTGGGCACTCAGCCCAGCCCTGCCCCCAGGAGCCCTGATCCCAGTCCAGGGTGAGCCCCTCCTGTGTCTAGCCCAGGGGACCCCCCAGGGAGGCCACAGCCACAGGAGGGTCTGGGTGTGTGTGTGGAGGGGGCTGGGCAGCAGAAGCAGGACCAGAGAGTGACAAAGGACAAGAAAGAGACCCCCAGCTCCAGGTCTGGACCAGTATGGGCCCTCCCCAGTGACACTGTGGGTACTGCAGGTCTGTAGTATCCCATGAGCAGCTTGCTACACCATTCCTGGTCACAGACCCACCCTGGACCTGAATCCTGCCACAGAGCTGAGTCACAAAGATCTCCCCGAGTGGGTGACAGTGTTGGGGTAGGACAGCAGGACAGAGGCTGGCCCTTCAAATGCTGTCACTCAGAGAAAGCAGAAGGGCCAGGCAGGCTTCTGTGCCAGGGACTGGCCCAGCCCCAATTATTGCTGGAAAAACCCAGGTCAATGTAGGGTGCTTTGTTGGGGGACAGAGAGGTTGTGAACCCCACACCACCCCAGGGTGCAGGAAGGAGCCTATGTCACATGATGTAAAATCCCCAAGGGGAAGATGGTGGAACTACATGTGACCTGGAAAGGTGAAGAAAGGTAGGGGCCACTGCCCCATGCTCCCCACCCACCAGTGGCCCCCCACTCAATTACAGGCACTGCCCTGCCCTTCCCAGACTATAATTAGTCAGAGGCCCAGCCCTATCCCACTGGCAGCCCCACCCTCAACATAAACAGCCTTTACTCTCCGAGAGCCTCCACCCCATCCAATCACCCACTCCAGGAACCTGCATACACCTCAAGAAGGGAGGTCGAGGCTGGGGGGCCACCTTGGCCCCTCCACAGGTTAACCAGAGCTCTCACTGACCAGGCCTAGTTCTGAGTTTTGATCAGTTCATTTCCTCCAGGCAGACTGGGCACAGAGGGACTGAGAAGTGGCATAAATAATAAGCACTGCCTGCTCACTGAACAGCCCTCGAGGCCAAGGGCCTGGCATCCGGGGTGGTCTTGCCTATCTCAGAGGAGGGACCATGGCAAGGGAGGGTGCTGGAAGCTCCTTCCTCCTGTGTTCCGTGTCCATGCACAGAATCCAGAGGGCCATCAGCACTAACCCCTAGTTTGTGGGTACCAGACAGAGGGCAAGACATGGTAATGTTCCCAGAATGGCTGAAGTCCTAGTGGCGATGGGTGTGTGCCATATGGACCCCTCCCCAGGCTGCCAGCCCACCCAGTGCCTTCCAATTCAGTCTCTTCTGCTCCACTTGCCTGGGCCAAAGCCAGGCCTCCGGGCTTCCTGCCTTGGGCCTCAGCTGCCCGCTCTGTCTCCCCACTGTGACTGCTGGGCACATGGCCTCCCAGGGACTCATCTCCAGCCTCGGTCTCCCACCTACGAGATGTCCTGAGGAGCACCACATTCTCATGGGGTGGTGGTGCTGGGCTGCCCCTCAATGAAGGCGAAAGGATGTGAGGTTCAGCTGTGGGAGACCCCAGGGATGTGCCTACCAGCTAGATCCACACCTGTGCTGGGCATGTATAACCTGCCCAAGGTGTGTGCCTGAACCTGTATCTGCAGGGTGGCCTCAGAGGCCCTGGTATATAGGTTATGGGGTGAAAGAGGTCCCCCGGCTGTGTCCAGAGTGCCTCCTTCCCCATGGCCTCCTTCAGAGGAGCCACAGCCCACTCCAGGCTCCGCAGAGCTGGCTAGGGCCCACCTTGGGGCCTTCTCCAACTCAAAGGTGACACATTCCCTCCCACCCCACCCCTGACCGGTCTGAGCAGCCTCCTCAGGAGGTAGTGGAGCTGCCTGGACTTGCCAGTTCCTCCCTCTTGGGGCTCTCAACCCACGGCCCGGAAGTGGATCCCTCTCCCACGGCTGTAGCAGCCTCCCCCTTCCAGTGGCTGGACACGGCTGGATAATCCAAAATAATTCCTTCTTGGCAGGCAGCCGGCGGGGGAGGGGGGGCTCGCATTCCAAACCCTTGTTTTTCTCAGTAACTTCCCTCTGCTCTTGTGGCTAGGAGCCCCTAGCCAGACATCAGGCCTCCCTGACCTTCTGGTGGGGGTTTGAGAGGTGGGGGCAGCTCAGGACTGCCCAGCCCACCTGCTTGTTCCTCAGTCTGCTCTAGTAATTTCTGTGCAACTCGCTAGGGCTGGCACACCGCCAGAAGTAGCCAGCACGCTGACCAGTGCTCTCCTGGGAGTCTTCCCCTCTGGACCAGGGAAGGAGGGCTCCTCCCACCACAGTCGTCCTTTCCAGCTGGTCCTCCCTCCTTGCCAGGGTACTATCTGGAGTGGGGCCAGCCAAGAGCCCCCACCTCTGTGCAGACCCAGTCTTCCACTCCTACTGCAGGCTGCAATGTGTGTGACGGGGCAGTTCCTTAAAGGCTAGCTTTAAAGCCCTCAGCACACGGCTGAAGTTGGAACTTAAAAGGGACCTCCCCAGGGCAAGTTGAGGGCCCAGAGAATCCTGCTGGCCCCATAAGTTCCACCGGCTTTGGGGCCTAGCCTCATCCCCAGTCCCTACTCCTGCACTGCCATGGTGGCCACAGACAGAATCCTTCCTTCCTTCTCCCAGGAGCTGGGAAGAGGAGCCAAGTGACGTGGCAGGAAGCTCCAGGGCTCTTCAGCTCAGAGACCCCAGAGAAGGGAGACAGGACGCCCCCAACTCTGCCAAACAGCCTGACCACGGATGAGGGAGAGAGGAAGGGCCCATCCATAAGGGTTTCCTGCAGAAGGGCCCCGGTGGGAAAGGCCTAAGGGCTGAGCACCCTCCCCAAGTTCTAAGACTTCCTGGGTCCCAGGTGTCCACCCAAACACACCGGGAGCTGCGGAGGAGACCCTGCTGGGAGGCGTGGGGCCTCACGGAGTGCTGGGTGTGGGTTCCTCCGCCCTGAGTCCCCTGAAATCCTGTCCCAGGGGGCTGAGGGGCTTGCAGAGGCCTGACCGTGGGTCCAGCCCCTGAGGAAAGCGCGGCAGAGCCAGGTGTCTGCGCAGGTTTAACTGGGGTCCGGGGCCGCGGAGATCTCGCACAACAGGCACGATCTGCCTGCCCGCGGTGCACGGATCTCGGCGACGGAGTGGGGACACGGGCGGAGAGAGAGGGTCGGAAACGAGACCCGGTCCGACACGGCCCAAGAGGCTGCTGGGCCCCCGCCAAGCCAGGCCAGTCCCCCAGCGCCGGTCGCCACAGGCCTCGCCCGCCACCCGGAGGCGCGTGGGGCGGGGCAGCCGAGCCCCGCCGGCCGGGCCGCGGCGCCCTCCGCGGAGCGGCACTGCCTCGGATGCCCGAGCCCGGGCGCGGCAGGCCACTGCAGGGCGGCGCTGCCGCGAAGCCGCGGCCCGGCGCTACTCCCCACGCAGGCCCTGTCCCCAAGCGCGGTACCTGCACGTCCGCCGGCGAGGCTCGATGGCGCCCGGGCCGCGCTCTGCGCTGCGCTCCGGACCGCGCGGCTGCCATGGAGACGGGCCTTTGTGTGGCCGAGGAGGGGCCGGAGCGCGCGGGAGCCTCGGGCCCC